>ARYC01000977.1:0-136392 GCA_000711775.1 Oxytricha trifallax | reverse complement strand
TTTTCTTGCTAAGTTTCTTTGATAAACTTCTCATTTTATTGGCGTTTGTAGTCTTTTTTAAATTTATCAATTGTTGGGAAGTCTGTATCCTAAAATATATTGTTGCTTAGATATAGAATATTTTTGCAGAAATATATGAACTTACCATATCCTTTATAAACGACCTAAAATTAGATGCCATTCAAAACCCCAAAACCCCTTAGTGAGGTTTATAAGTGCTTTGATTTGTAGGGTATAGTTGGGGTCTTATTGGGGTTAGTAGAGAAATTAGGTCAAATTGCAAAATGAGAAATAGAAATTAGCTAAATTTAGGGTCTATTTATGATGAAAAATATTTAGATTTAATGTTGCAGCTTAGGTATGGTACGAGTATTAATATAGACTTAGTCAAACCAGTCTTGAATTATGCAGCTATAGCAAAGCTACTACACAAGAGTGCCTCAACTGTTAGGTATCACTGCTTACTAGCTGTTTACCATTTTAATTCTGGCTCTTGAAAGTATCCTGCAAGAAAATAAAAGTTCTCTCAAGCTCATATTGACTACCTCTGCGACTCGAGGACTTTGAAGTATTGGGCACCTTTTCCATTAGACTAGCGAGCTGTGATGTTTCATCGCAAGTTTCCTGACATACGTATCTCTCCTTAGACTATAGCCAATATTTATAGACGAAATGGTATTACTTTCAAGACTGTCAACAGAGTTAAGAGAGTGATTGATTTTACAGTGCCATTTTATAGTAATAATTTAAACTATATATATGATTAAATGCAGAGAGCTATTGATAATAACATCAAGTTCATCATGCAGATGAAGCTGTGTTTACGTTCAACACTTTTATTAATAAGTCATGGTACAAGAAGTATGATAACATAGAAGTTTATTACTAAAAGGTGAAGGTAGTCACCCATGCAATTTTAGCTGGTATAAGTGAAGATTCAGGCTTAGAGAGTTATGTGATTCACCCTCGCTCTATTAAGCGAGAGTAGTATATAGAGTTCCTACATAAGCTCAGAGAGAAGTATAGCAACCAAGAGATCATCCTGTTTGCTGATAACCTTTCAGTTCATAAGACTAAGGAGTCTAAGAAAGCTTATGAAGACCTAAACTTAACTCCTGTTTATAACGTTCCTTATAGTCCTTAATTTAATGGAATAGAATTCTACTGGAGTTAAATCAAGACTCACTACAAGAAGCTGCTGATGTATCATCTTATGCATGACTTGCCTATCGATACAGTAGACTTAATTCAAAGCAGTTGTAAGAGAGTGAGTGTAGATAATACAACAATTTGTGGGAGAGAGGTAAGAATGAATGTTTATAAATAAGTTTTAGATTTAAACGAATGATATATTCACATATTAAATTGGCCCATAAAGGGGTTTGGCTTCTCTTTCTTCTCCTCTTCTTATGGCTTGTTTGGACCCATATTTTTTCTCTTTGTGCCAGCTCCTACATCTATGTTCATTTCTTCTCGCTTTTAGACATCTTTATAAAGTCTCTTGCTCACTTCATAAATAGTCTATGACTTTCTCTCTCTGTGAACCTTCGCATGCTCTTTCATTAGGAATATACCAGTTCCAGGTTTCCCTACAAAGTTATGAAGGAAAGCTTACTAGAGAGGAATGGGTGCTTCTTAAGCTCAGCGAGCCAGGTCTCGCTTATTAGTATGCCTTGCTTCTTTTAATCTTCAGGAGAAATAGAGTAGCGTTTTTTGTGATATTCTTCAATGATCTCTCTGAGATAACTCTCTCTTAAAGTGCCAAGAACTCCAAAGAAGAAGCTCCTTTCTGGAAGCTTGTTAGAGAGTTGTTTCTTGGTAGGAAGATAAACTACCAACTCTTCTTCTTTCATCGCATCCTCGTAGAGATTAGTGACTGAAATCTCTGGGTAGTTTGGTATATCTATCAACTTTATATCACTGTTTTTGAAGGCTTTCTTCTCATCGCAGAGTATAGCTTTTAAGAATGAAATTTTGGTACCTTCCATCGTTGGAAGGAATAAACCCACTATAGTATATGATTAAGTATATGTCACATGCTTACCATGCTAAGTGAGGTATCGATAGAGATCTTCCTTGCTTCTAAATCTTGAGAATATTTCTTAAGCTTCAACCCTCTTCATTGCAGTACCTATAGATTCCATCCTTGTTCCTTCTCTTGTTATTGAATTTCAAATTTTAATATATAGAGTTCTGGATCCTACTGTTAAAAATCTTAGTATTAAATATGGGCATCTTATAGGAGGTCAACCTGGTAAGGATACGTGGTGAAAGCTGGCAGAAGCTGTAACAAATTTCTGAGATGGAGCTCCATTTTTATCAATTTAATTCCATTAATTTAGTACTAAATTTGTTTAAATTTGATTAGTACCGGTACTAAATTCGTTTAAATTTAATTGGTACCAAGTTAATAGTACCAATACTTAATTAGTACCTAGTTTTAAAATAATGAGGTTTTAATGGAAAAGTTCCAAAATGGTTCAAAACCTAATTGGTACCAGTACCAACCCGATTTATACTTGGTTGGTACCAAAATAGAAATTATTAAGAATGAAATTAGAAAAATTATATTTATAAACTAAGCATAAATATGATCTCTAACACCTTAAATTCAACCATAATTCGTTGTCGTATCAACTCTTATACAGAGTGACTATCACCAGAAAGGTTATTAGAGCTTAATAATAGAAATTTAAATTTGAATTTAAACATGGCGGCTAACTTAAATCGAAAAGCAGTTTCTCTTAGCAGTGGATAATCATAGCTAAACTTTGGCTCCTCCAAGAAATCAGAAGTAATTTATATTGAGAAAGAGGTTGAGCTAAGAGCTCTAGAGTTTGAAGCTGAGGTCTTTAAAATTAAGTTTAAAACAAGAAGTAGAGTGCAGAGATAGGCGTTTAAACATAAGGTGAATTAGTTGAGTAAGATAAAGAACAGCAACGAATAGAAAAATTTAAAACATTTTAATGTGAAGACTGCTAAAATTTCTTCTCAACTGAGTCTAGCTTGAAGAGGCACATTAAAGAGGTACACTCTGGTTAAGCTAAGATCTACTTTAAGCATGATAAAGTAGATGGTAGTTATTAGTGCACAACATGCATGAAGTCTTATACTCACTTATCAAAGTAAAGAGGCATATGCAGAAGCATCATTTAAGTGAATTCCTGATTAAAGATGAGGAAACTTAAAAGCTTGTACCTGCTTAAAGAAAAAATAACTCTCTTGAGTCATAAAGAGAACGGTAGGAAAGGGTCAAGAGGCAGAGGCGTTTTGAATCAATGAATCAGCCAGCAAATGGTACTCTTATAGCATGTCTTTAAGAGAGAGCTATGTATATACCTGCATTGAATGCAATTGATATTGAAAGCTGTATTGAAAATTACTTGCATTTTGACCTGCCAAACAAGGCTAAGCTTATAGTGGTTGATGAGTATGCTTACAAAGTATATCCTTTTAAATATCTCATTAAAAACGAGCAGTATCAAAATGAATTTGCAAACGAATACATAATACTGAGGGAGGCTTAGAAAAAATAGTTTAAGAACTTACTTAGACTTGATGGAGTTATTCTTGGGCATGGCTTTGTTGCATTAAGACTGAAAAAGTTTGAAATGACTTTGAGAGAGTATCTCTATCATAATAGATACCCAGATGATTTAAATGAGATACTGTCAGAAATGATTAAGGGTGTTTAAGAGCTTCATGAACTTGGGTATGTACATAGAGATTTGAAGCCTGAAAATGTTATGTTAAATCTCTGTCCATTAGAAATTGTAGTCATTGATTTCAATAGAGCAATAAGATAAGAAATAGTAACTTTGGCTAAGGTGCTTGGCACACCAGGATACTTTCCAATCAGGGAGAAGTGGACAAATGGCTCTGTATAATGGGATGTTTGGGCAGTTGCTGCAATAATCTTAGAGTGCGATATGGAAAGTATGTCTTACTTTGGGACAAAGCACGAAAAATAATGAATAAGTTTGGCTTCTAAACATATATAACAGGAAGATGTCTGCAATGAAATTAAAAGGCTTGTAGAGATGATAATCGTTAGAGCTCCAGCTTATCCAAGATAATCTTTAGAAGACATACTTGAGCCACTCCAGAGAGCTAGATTCAAGAGGTACCACAAAGATAAGCAGATAAAATTTGTTTGAATTAAGTACACTAATAATCATTAAATATTCATTAAATTCACAAAAAACCTGCGTTTTCTCTACTAACCCCAATAAGACCCCAACTATACCCTACAAATCAAAGCACTTATAAACCTCACTAAGGGGTTTTGGGGTTTTGATTATAATCTTCAATAAAAATTAAAAGTAATTACTAAATTTTTATAATAAAATATCTCAAATTCGATTTTAATTACATTTTATTAGAATGCAATGAGTGATGATTAATTTTCGATAAAGCAAATATAACGATATATAATCTGAATTTAATTTGATCAATTTACTTCAATAATACACAAACAATATATTTTGATTTTAGATCATGGGCTATATATTCAATCAGCAGCAAGTGCCATTTTTCTATTACTATTGTTATTGTGAAAGCGATTTTGAACCAACTTTCTTCTTTTGATTATTTTAATCTGCCTACTTTTGAATATGGCTTGGTAATGCATTCAAAAAAACATTAATTAATTTTATGATTGTATAGTGAAAAGACCTTATTAATAATTGCCAGGTTTAATGCCGATACTCTATTTATAGAATTTTATAAAATTATGAATTTTTACCTCATTTGATAGGTCATACTCTCCTCTCTCAATATTTTTAGAAATTATACCAGCTGTGGTCAAGAATGCCTCTTCAACATTCATAGCAGTTTTGCACAGTATATTTCCTTCATATGATTATAGAATGATATCGTTATAACTTAAATGATTAAAATGCAAATTGAATTTTAAAATAAAACCTTTAAATTAACGAGTTATAGTCATTTTTAACCGCCATTTAACGCATCAATAAAAAATCTTTGCAACTTCAAATTAATTATGAAAATAATCGGGAATCGGGAGATCACAATATAAAATCAATAATTATCAAATGTAAACTTACAATCGTTATTTTGGCTAAACTGATTAATCAATAAGAATTTAAGTTTAAAAATCATAAAGTCAAGCAATCAGGATACTTGGTGTAACTCATAAAAAATATTAAAAGGCTTGGGCTAAAAAGATAAAATCATAGATTGATAAAAGCTGGGATTATGATTTGTGTGAAGAATAATGGATGAATGATCAAGCGTTCTTATATATAATTTCGTGTAAATACAGATGCTTATTTATTCAATTATTTTTAGTTTTCAATTAAAGTTTTACTTTTATTTTTCATAAATGCAAGAAATGAACAAAAAAGAGAGTTAAAATGATTATCAATGCTATTGTCAACTTCTTAAACATTCTATTATATTCTTCGTTTAAGTTATCGAGTGATTTTAGTTCTGTCTATTTTTACTCAATTATTTATTGCTTTTAAGGAATTGCAGTTCTTAGAATCTCTATAATTTGACTCTTCTCATCTAAAATAAACATTATACTATTTTATTGAGTGATTAAATTTTAAATAAATTGATTTTTATTTGAAATAATATAATCTAGCTTTGAGAAGTCTTTCCTAATGTGATTAGTTTTAATCTATTGAATATTCAACTATAATTATTGCATTTTATTCTAAATCGTTCTATTTTGTTCATTCCCCTCGGAAAAACTTTGTTAAATTTAATTGTTTGATGATTCATGTTATAGCTATTGATTTTATTATTAACTTTATAAGACTTAATTATTTCCTTGAGTTTATTATACTTTTAATTGATCAATGTGATTATCTTATTTTTGTTAAGGATTATACTCAAATGTACTAGTCATTCAATGAAAATATTAAATAAATCATATGAATTAAAATAATGAATGAAATAATTGTGGTTGTAGTTTAAATCATATTTCCTTGAGCTTATCTGAGCTGTTAATCTAAAGGAAACATTTACTATTTGTTTTAAATATCTGTCATTAAAATAATAACAAATTATTTAGGAAATTATAATTTAATTATTGATAAAACTTTAGGCGTGGATTGATTATCACAAGAGTCTAAATATTTAAAATAGAGAGTATAATGTTTACTAATAAATTTGATAAAGATGTAAGAAGAATTAAAATATTTTAATACTAATTATGGAATTTAATAGAAGAATAATCGCACCCCTCTACAAAACTTAAGAAAAGTAACACTTAAATTCTTAATAATAATACTAATCAGCCAATGCTAAATAAAATTAAAACTAGTAAAAGCTTGTATCTCTTTACTAACCAGCCTAACTTTAATTTAATAGTAGCTAAATAACAAATCCAAATCTCCAAAATATTAACTAAAATGACAGCTCTAAATAACTCTGTGAAGTGCATAATATCATACTTACAGCTTATGATACCAAAAATAGCAAAGTTTTGTGCAATAAATGCATATATGAAGCTTCAAGAAATCAAGAATCATAATTGGATGTCAAAACAGAATAACAGATTCCCATTTTCATTCCTATTTTGACTAAGGAGCTAAAAAGACAATATGATTAAGCATATCAACAGTACAAAGATAATAGGTGTGAAGTAGCAGAGATAGAGTGTGAATATGTTAAAGATTTGTTGGTCCAAAGAGTATAGGAATGCTGCTAAGAAATCAGAAATTAAATGAAAATAGTCGAGGAAAATATCCAAATAAAAATAAATGAATCAGACACCATTAAAAGCCTCGGTAAGATATTAAAAGAAAATGCATAAATGTTTACTGAAAACTTTGGAGAGTATTTTACAAAAGCAAAAGCTGAATTTGATTAGAAAATTAACACAAGCAAATTCGCAACGATTGTTAGGCAATAAAATTTCTACAAAAATGAAGTAATTGAGAAAATAAAAGAGACCACTTAGCAAATGGATGAGATTTATGATAACTTGAAAGATCACAGCTCTAGAATGATTTAAGTACAATAAAATCCCCAAAATTTGATTGCTAATAAATTTGTTGAGATTCTCAAAGATACTTTTATTATCGATGCTTCAATGAATGAAATTGATCAAAACAAAGAATCCTTGTAAATTCCTCTCAACTATGATTAATTAGATTAATTAAATTAACAGCAGGATGACATAAATAATCTAAACCTAATGAGAAATTACAGTGAAAATAGTGAAATGAGCAATTTTAGTTTAATGAGCTCTTCCAACAATTAAAGTGCCTTATAATGGTCAAATTAGAAGGATCTCTGTGGAGAAAGTTAAAACATATACTCACTCTAAAGCTTCATTCTTAGAATTTTTAACTCAAGCTCTAATTACTGGGAAAATGTATACAAAGGTGACTTATACTATTAGAGATTCATAAGTATACCAGGCTCAAAAGATGTATATTTGATAGGAGGCTCTAGAGATTTCGAATCTGATCAAACCTTGAACGATGTGTTTTTGATAAGAAGCAACGAATTAATATTTCAAAGAAAATCAATGACTTACAAGAAAAGTAAAGTTTGCTTAACCATAGGGTCAGTAAAATCAACTGAAGTTTAGCAATCTTAGAAGCAATTTATCTTTGCTATCGGTGGCTAAGAATCTAAGACTAGATTGTCAAAAACTGTGGAGAGATACAATCCTAGAGCTGACATTTGGCAATAGATGCCTTCATTATGCTAACCTAGATCAGAAGCCTCTGCTGTTGTATTAGATGAACACTTGTATGTTTTTGGAGGTATAACCTTGATAGATGGAAGCTAAAACTTGTATGCATCAAGATCAATCGAAAGATTCAACCTAAAGGCTTTAACAAACTCCTAGATTGCATAAGACATGAAAAGATTCATTGCAATTGAACTAAAATTACCATTTGACTGCATAAATATTGGACTTTTCCCTCTCTCTTAGAATGAATGCTTGGTTTTAGGAGGATTTTCTGAGAAAAATTTGAATTTAAAAATGAAGTTTAGCTCTTATATCAATTAGAATAACGTATCCCAAGAAATAAGTCTTGAGTCATTCAATGAAACTAAGTTGGAATGCCCAGACTTTTTCCAAGCCTAATCTTATTCAATTCATCCTACACATTAATATGAAAACGAAAATTACAGTATGTATGACGAAGAAAATATGATTGAAAAATTAGAAGAGCAACAGAAAATGAAAGTTGTTGGGACATACTATATTCATGAGATCTAACTCTGGGGAAGCTATGAAATTAAGAGCAGTGAAATTAAGTGAGTTAAATTTTAAGATTTTTAATTTTAATGATACTTTTTAATCTTCACTCCATATAATTATACGTTGTCAATTGTAACTCTGATATGGCTATCAATCATTCATAATACATATACATATTGATTACAAAATTATTGTTTATACTAAATTTAGTGACTTTGATTCTACAGTATTCAACTTCAATGGTTTAAGGTTCCTAATCTAAGTCTAATTCTTCATCTTCCTCTTAGTTATTCAGTTGATCTGCATCAAACACTCCTTTATATTTTTCAACCAACTACCCTATGACGATCATCTCAAAATTGCTATAAAGACGATTAAAACATTATGAAGCTTACTTTAGAATTTGACTAGTTTTTTTATCTAAAGATTCAACATCTAGTAGGTATCTCCATTCACATACTTTCTTTGATATATTTGCTGTCGTTTTATTTGTCTAATTGAAAGATTAGACTGAATTTTACTCATCAATTAAAACTATCTATTAAACTTGATCTAAGTAATTAGTTAGGCATACAAAAACTCCTGGTTAAAATGGAATAAAAACCAAGTTGCAACCTAATTCAAGCTTGTCATAAGATATCATTGATTTCACTAGTTTTTAGATTTACTTATCAAAGTCAAGTTTTAAATCATGCTGGATGGATTAGAAATAATCTTACTAGCATTGTAAGTTTAAGACAAGTTCTTAATTTTAAAGTTTAAGTTCTTCAAATTAGCTTTAATTGTCTATTACATCTGTAACAGCTGTTTATATTTCTTGATCAAGTTAATTTAAAGGTAATGCTTTAGTCTTAACTTGCTCTTAACCTGATATTTATTAAAGTAACTCATAATTTTCTTGTTGAATGACCATCATCTCATTTTCTTGTTTTTAAAGCTATTCTTTTAGACTTTGAATATCAGCTTTGTATTAAGTCTTAGTTATTTCAAGTTTTTATGAGAAAGTTTTATCCAGTTCTTACACTTTAGTGTTAATTGAAATTAATTTAGCAGAAAGCGCATTGTTTTCCTAGCTTAATTGATAAAGTTGTTCTTCATTCTTGGCATCTTTGTTCAAAAGCTATTTCACTCAATTTAATATAGATTTACTAAAAAATTTATCATTAATAAATTCTTAGAAATAAATCACTTCATCAATCTTGGAGTCCAATTATTTTTGGAAATTGTCCTTAGCAATAATCGCATTCTACATTTAGCACTTTACCTAATCCAATTACTTAACTAATGTTTCTTGCTTAAGTTTGATTTCATAATTCTCTTTCTCAAAAGTCTGACTATCTTTAATTACTCGATTAAATTCCCTCTCTTTCTCTGCATAATCTTTCTACTGTTTCTCCATTTAGGCTTTCATGTTATCACATTCTTGCTTCCTTTCTGATATCTTTTTCTAAAAGCTTTTTATTTGTTCATCGAATTCTTTCTGGATGCTGGCTATTTTATGCTAATAATCTTGAGCAATATTATTAAATGATTTTATTTAAGCATCTTTTTCATTAATGTCCTATTGTAAATGGTAAATTTTATCTTCTAAGTTTTATCTCAGTTATTTTAGTTTTGCATTTTAATCTTCTTTCAATCTCTCTATCTCGATCTTAATATTATAATTTAACCATGAAATTGAGTTAAAAATCATCTACTTATATTAAAGCTAATTCAAGGCATCAATCTTTTACTCTTTCATATTGTGAAATTAATCTTCAAGATCCTTAACAAGATTCTTTTAAACATTAAGCTTTTCAATATAAGTTTTGATATTTTCTCGTAAATCTGCGTTTTCTTTCAATATTTTCTACTATTCAGCTTTATTGAACTCATGAATTTTATTGATGTAATTCATGTGATCTTTTTTTGTTATTCTTGGACTTTGCTGTTAGATGCTCTATAGTTCTGTAACCAATTTATTTGTCTTTGATTTATATGAGGAGTTCTCGGCGACTAGTTTCTCATTTATTGCGCAAGCTGTTTGATATTTTGGAGGTGACTTGCTATAACTTATGAAGACTTGCCTAGGCATATTTATTGCTTCAAATCTTAGGCCATTGAGTAATTAGTCTAGCATATTCTAGAAACTAAATTGTACAACTTCGATAATTCTACAGATATATTATTGTTTAAATTTTCCTTCTCACTTTAATCTATCGCATCTGATTTCCCAGAATTTGGATTTGTAATTTTGCTCACATCGAGTTTATACTGCTCACTAAGATCCTTGATGTGCTCCTATAGGCTCATATTGATTTTAGTCTAGTTAGTAATGCTTTTCTTAAGTTTTGAATTTTTGTCCTTCAATTTGCTCTTCATTACTTTATACTTCTTTTGTAAATTGATGTACTCTTGAGAATTTTTGCTATCTTGCTAAGTTAATTAATCTTATTTACCACTAGAATTGGCATCAGATAAATTTGAAGATGGAGACTGATTTTGTTTCTCTGATTTTTGAGGGACCATTTTTTCTGGTATACTATCAACTAGATTGTCAAAATTATCAATAATAAAGAAGTAGTCCTGAGGGGTTTTAATTGCATCGATTGGAACCCAGTCATATACTTATGGTAATAAGAGTTCATCTTCATTTAATGCAATTTTGATCTTTTATGGTTTGAATGATAAATTTGGGAATGATTCAGATGGGATAATACATAAAACTTAAAATCATATTTTTAATACTTCCATATTTAAGCATAAATTCTTTTCTTAAAATTACTTCTTTTTCTATAACTTTATTAATTTCACCAACTGTCCCAGAATTCTATGATTAGTTTCTCATGAAATGATTATAAATGTTTCTTCTGTTCATATTTAATATTAATTGCTGATTACATAATATAATGAATAATATATTGTGTTCATCTCTTTTAAGATTTGCTAGTAGGAATCCAGAAATGTCTTAGGCTTCTCTAATGTCCTCAAATCTGAATTAACTTTTTCGCAATTTGCTAACAGTTTATTTATGATATTTTTAAATGGAGATTTGGCTTCCAAAAGTGGATTGTACTCCTTGATAAATACTGTGGTAATCTAAATAGAGTGAAGTAAGACGTTTTATAGTTCAGTGTTTAGCAATTAAAGGCTTTGGAGTTGTTGTGGGGAGTCATCAAGAGAAAGGGTCACTTTGATCTTGTCCAATATGGATTATATTCTCCAATATAATACATAAAAATTTGCCATTGTATTAATTTTAATTCTATAGAAGATATTGGTTAACATAAAAGAAGACATACTAAGGAAGTTCTTCGTAAAATTATTCTAGCTATTAAGATTATTGAATTATTATATATAAATTAAAATTAATAAATTGATGGTAGACATGTATTTGATTTTGCAAGTTATCAATTTTCTGGCATATACCTTCAGAGGCTTTGACACAGGTATCTCTCCACTTTATCATTTTTGTGGGTTCGTAATATATATCAATGATCTTCTATTTTTCATTGTTATAAGCATTTTTAATGGCTTCATGCAAATCAGTGACTCTCAGCTTTTCTATGCTTTCATCAAACATATTCTTCAAATGTTCTGAATCAATACAATATTTTTAAATAATAAAAATGTTTTGAAAAATTATAAAATAATCAACTTTATCGAATGTTTCTTTGACTTATTCAAAACCTTGAACTATCGATCTATAAACAATTGATGATTAATTTTTATAATGCTTACTAAATTATCTTGTTTTTAACTTAAATTAGAGTTTCACATCCAAATTAAATATTTGAGATATTTATGACTTTAATAGCAATTTCTAGAAGAATCTAAAATTTCTCACTTAATTAATGATTATTGTCGATAAAATCTTAAGTAATTTGTTCATTCCATTCTATCAGTAATGATACAATAATATACAATTTATTTATGCTATATTACTATACAATAGAATTTTAACTTTAGCCTTAAATATAATAAGAGGAAAGCTTATTCAAAGTTACTTATTTAGCTTCAATTAAATCTTGCTCTCCTTTTTCTGAAGTTAATGATTCCTAATAAAATTTAAGTAATATTTTTTTAATTTGTAATACCTTTATGCAACTGAGTAAATTTGAATTCTATAAGTTCAAAAAATCTTCTGCTATCTCTTTTAATTCATCCGAGCTACAATTTTCGAATACTGCAGCAAGATCATTGCTTGATTAAAATATAAAAATATAAGAGAAAAATATTTAAGCTTATTGCTTATAAAGATAGGGCAAATGCATTCAAATTATTCATTATTTTAAGTTTTAAGGCTCTCTTCTAATTCTTTGAAAAATTTAAACTTTTTAATCTAATCTTCATCTTATATCATAGTGTATGAAATTTATGGGCATATAATTTTCATTTGGCCCCCCCAAAAACACACAAAAATTTTTATCCGATAATTTTTTTCCGTAATTACGTATTTATTTTTTTACGTAATTTTAAAAATCTGAAAATACGTAAAAATGAATTTTAAAATTTTAAAGTCTTAAATTACATTATTAATAAGACTTTTCTTTTTTCAGTAATTATTAAAAAATATTATGAATTTTTATAAATTTCTTTAATAAAAATTGTGAAATTTGATTGATATTTACACTATATAACATTATAGTATATACCTATATAAGTAATATCTAAATCTTAAATCTTGAAAATTAACTATATTAATCACTTTTAAATACTATTGCTAAGTTTCATTTAAAATCGTATATTTAAATATTCTCGAATATTCAAAAAATAATTAAAATACCTCGATTTGGATAAATGAATATGAAATAAAAATCGTTTAAGTTATCAATTTGAGCGACATTAATTAACAATAAATCAATTCTTCGATATATCCGTCATTTTAACTCGATTTTACTAAAGGTAATATTCCTTAATCAACCAAGAAAGTTTTCAATTTGACCATAAATTATAACTGATTAATTTAAAGAATCAAATCGTCTATTTTAAATTTAAAAAAAAATTCTAGAAACAATTTTAGTAAGATAATTCATGAATTACAAAACTTAACCAATTTTTCCATTCTACAAATCAATTTAATAATTAATTATTTTAAGATAAAGTTATATACTTCATAATTATATTTATTTCTTATAGATACCCAATATTAATTTGTTTCCTTAAGTAATCAATATATTTTATACAATAATTAATTGATTTTAATATACTCTAAATATCTATATAAGGTTTCTTTAGTAATTAGTCAATTTAAAATCTAGTTCTAATAAATTTAAGTGTAAATATCTATTTAAATTTTATAAATAAGGTTCAGAAAATCTTGCAGAGCTATTGCACCATAGCTCATGATTAAATTAATATAATCTTAAATATGTTTGTAGTGAGAGTAAGATTCGATTCATTATTTCCTTAATACTTTTATGATGTTAAGAGTGATAGTATTTTATTTTATTTATTCATCATCAAATCTTTTATACCGAATTACAAGTAGATTGATAATAATTAGTCAAAGAAGATATTTTTTAATTATTACTAGTTTAACTGATATTATTTTTTTAATCATTAATCCTTTTATATTTTTGTCACTAAAATATTAAGATCAATTCATTTATAAATCTTAAGAACATTAAGGAACATAATAATTTTATAAAAAATTTGAATCATAATCTTTTTTAAATTAATAGCTAAAATTAGTCAAGTTATCTTCATTGAAGTTTTAAGAATTAGTAAATTCCTTAAAATTTATTAAACTATTATTTACAAATTTACAATTTTATGCAAATCATTTTAATGTTAAGTAATTATTAATATTTAAAAATAAAAAAATATATTAAATATAAATGTACTTTTTAATTAAAAGTAAATATATAATATAAAATTTATATTCAATATATGATTATACATGGCAAAATATTTCAATAAAAATTGACTTAAAAAAGTAATAAAATTCATTTTTACGTATTTTTAGATTTTTAAAATTACGTAAAAAAATTAAATACGTAATTACGGAAAAAAAATTATCTGATAAAATCTTTTGCGAGTTTTTGGGGGGGCCAATTTTTTAAAAAAAATTTGATCTCAAAATTTTTCAATAATTTATTATATAGAAAGATCAAAATTTGTAAAAGTTAAAGTTGATCAATTAGAATAATTTAATATAAGTCCTATTTAATATAATTTAAATATAGATTAATTTATATGTATAATTTGATAGTAATTTTTTTGTTTTTTTATTTTATAGAATAAATAGAATTTAGCCCTCTCAAATAATATATATTTATATTTATAATTTTGACTAAATTTCTTGGCCTTTGCATATCTCTTACTTATCCAAAATAGATTGTACAAGTTCACTTTAAAAGTATTTTAAATGAAGTTAAAAAGCTTTTAATGTTTACCTTAATTTCACTGACAAAGAATCCTGATCATTTGTCATTATTATACCTAAATTTAAAAACATTTTTCTTTTTAAATTCAAATTTATTAATACACTTTCAATTTATTCAATTTAAATTTCTTTCAAATTAAACAAGTAAAGATGATTAAATTCAATAGAATATTATTGTATTTTTCAATAAAATGATTATTAAATTTAAAAATATAAAATAATTTTTTTTCCAGTTTCTAATGACTATTGATTCTTAATATAAATTGCATTTGTCTTCTAGAATATATGTTTTGCATAGTTTTAAAAGCTATAACTGGTAAAAAGAGAAATTTAATGATTTCAGATAATGCAATAATTTTAATAGAGAAAAATTATTAATAACTTATCTATATTTAAAAACAAAAAATTTAATGATATAGCTAAGTTTTAAAAATATTATAATGTAAAAGCTTATAATATAATACCTTTAATTTAATTTATAAAAATGATTATACCATATTAAGAATAATTTTATATATGATAAATTGTAAATATTTTGTAAAATATCATATATTTTATAAATTTCGAATATATTCTACATAGATAAAGAGATTTCTAGTTTTATATATAAAGTTTAAGTTTTTAATACATAAAAAACAACCTATTTAATTATTAATTTTTAGAAATTAATATGATTTAATAGTATATTACGATCATAAAATTATTAAGCCAAATATTTTTATTTGTATTAGGCTTTTCTAATTTATACTTTGAAATGATAATCAAAACAAAAATTTTATTAAAGAGATGATTGATGTATTATGCAAATCTGGAGTATTTTTAATTAAGTCTCCCTTTTTTTCACAATTAATATATCCAATCATGGGCAATTTTAAATTTTATCTTACCTTTTCAGTAAAAATCTTAATTTAAATAGAAAATGATTTAAATATAGGCATTTTTCAAAATTAATTATTGAAAAATTTGATTGAGATGTATTACAGATTATTAGTATTATTTTTTATTGAAGAGCTCGCACTTCACATTTCCTAATGAATATTTCAGTCATGATATAGGTTTGGTTTTATTGTTAAAACTTTTTTGAGATTCTCTTATCATATCATTTAAAATATCATAAATTTAGAGATCAGAGTACAAATTTAAACTGAAGAAAATTATGTCAATAAAATTCATGAAAAACAGTCAAAGCAAAGGGATATTGAATATGTAATATTTATTAATTTTATTAATTTATATCTCCATTGATGAACAAATTTTACTTATTTTAACATCCATTGACTCTCATTTCTTTACAAAAATTCGATTAATTTCATAAATAAATTACATTAATATTAATAATTAAAAAATTTAATTCTTTAAGTGAGTAATGAGAAAGGGGATAGTTTTATATCTAAAAAGTCATTTTTTCTTCTTATAAAGTTGCTTATATAGAATAGAAAAATTAATTTGTAATTTAAATGTTTTTTCTATAGTTTTTTGTAAATAAAAAGAAAATAGAATGTTTGGGGAGGATTCTTCACGAGGAGAAATGAACCTAGCTCCCCAAAGTTGTATTTAACAGAAAATTATATTTACTGTAAATAATGCTTTAATAAACTAATGATAATTATTTCTTCGTCCTATAAAATTATTTAAGGCCTGTGATATTTTATTCATACTCTAATAGCATTCCCAAATTTCTACAAACTAATTCACAAATTAAATTATTGAAGAGGTTTGAGGGTTTGAATATAGTCGGTTGAATATTTGTAAATTGGTAGTTATGTTCTCAATAAACAAAATTAAAATGTAAAAATTGCTATTTTAAAATTCACCACATAAAACTCTTTTTTAAGGAAAATATAATCTTCTTTTATAAAAAATTAAATTAAATTACTTAAACATTTTACTCACACAATGATTTGTGGTTTTAAATTATTACATTTATAAACCTCTCTCTCTCTCAAAACCTATATCCCCCCACATTTTGATAATTTTGAGCTTCTATGGATTTTGATAAAAAAACAAACAATTTAGATTAATTTTGTTGTGAAGAAGTTAAGATTGTTGGATTTAATTTTAACATGCATTATTTAAGCAATAAATAACATTGCTCTAGAGCAATTGAATTAAGGATTGGATTAATTCATTTAAAATTTATTCTTCATAATAATATTTATATATTATTAGAAATTGTTATACATATTAAAGGTGAGCTAGATTATATATATCATATTTTTGTGTAGAATTTTTCATTTTTAAAATTTAAAATAATAATTGAAAAATGTTAAATATTTTCTTTTTATTTAAAATTTTTAATGGATGAAAATTGGGTCTGTAAATTGTAATTAATTCTTTAAAAAAATGAATTTAATATTTAGAAATAATTTGATTTATTTTCTTAGAACTAAATTTAATTTAAAAATATTTATAAATTATTGATAGGGAGTATGCTCTTAGCTATCTTTGCTAGAGTCACTATCTTTAATCATAATATTAAATATAATAATTACTTCATAAATTTTATTAATAATATTTCTGACATAATCGGACTCATTATGGTGAGATTTTCAAATAATTAATATAATCTTTAAAAGCATATCAATCTAATAATTATAATTTTATTATTTGAAATTGGGAAATTAATTGATTATATTATTTATAAATCTAGTTAAGTTCTAAAAAAGAATTTCTCTTATATTATTCTAGAGAATTTTTGATTATATTTTAATGAAAGAGATTCAACTTTTGAAGATGATATAGACTACATTCACTTTCTTATAAATTTATATTAAAAAAACGATCATATTAAATCCTATTCTTCATGAAAAGATTTCTGATTTTATTCATGTCCTGAAGTGAAGTTGACCAAATCATTCTATGTTAATGAAGTCTTAGAAGTCGAGAAATCTGAAATCGCAGCTGTTGGGAGACCAATTTTGAATACGAGATTTTTATCACTTCCCTGCTCCGATTCCATAGAAAAATCTTCACTTTATTTTTTCTTATTTTTAGAATCTCTTTTGCTTTTTATAAAAATAATAAAATTATTAAAATAAAGTTGTATTTGGAATAGTAATGATATGTCAAATCAGTAATTAAAAATAAAAGATTAATTGAGATTGAACTTATAGATTTACTGATAAAAATAAATGGAATGTTCTTTGTTTTTTTAATTTATATGATTATGATGTTTATTAAGAAATTTATTTATAAAAAATCAATAATTATAGATATCTTAAGTATGAGTTAAGTTTCTAACAATAGGATCTCAATTATGTGATTAATAAATTAATTATAATATTTGCTTTAATTTAATTTGTTAAATAAAAAATATATGACCAAACAAAATTTATGTATTAGATACTTCTAAGTATTAGTAATAAAATACTTTAGGTAATTGATACTTCTGAAAATATTTGAAATATTTATTAATTTATCAAACATATCTGAATTATTTATATTTAATAAAGATATTTTTTTTAAATACATTAACTTTTGGGCGTTTATGAAGCATCCTTTTCTTAGGGGAGCTTCATTTTTTATTTTAAAAGCATTTTTTTTATTCCCTTAGAGGATTGTTTTTTCAGTAGTCTATCAATAATTTTATAATAGATTTTAATTAATTTAATTTGTTAATCATTATAATTAACTTTAATAGTTTATTTACATAATACTAACTTATTTAGATTTTTTCTAAAGATTATAATATAATTTTGATAAAATTCTAATCTATATAATTTAATTTACTTATCATTAGTTGCTTTTGCAAAGTCTTCGAATTTTTCGTCTAATTTTATTTTGTAGATATTCAACTATTTTCTTAGTCTGCTTAAAACCTCATAAGTAAATGATCAATGATAAGTTTTTAAAAAAAGATAAATAATTGTTTTAAATTTATTTAAAAAATACTTATAATTATTATTTTGCTCTTAAATTTGTGATTAATTTTGACAAGTAAAAAAACCAAAAATCATCAAGAATAACTAGCATTGATAAAATAAAGAAATAAATGATGAATAATTATATTATCCTACAAACATTAATTTACCATAAAGGGGTTATCTCATTTGCATTAAGTAATTAATAAACCTAAATATTTTATCATAATTTGCCATATTAGTAAGTCTCTCATTCTTCTCCATGTCATTAAGTTTATTGAAGTTGTTTTGCTTTGACTTAGCACTCTCTCAGTTTGCAACATGCTTTTTTAGAATTTTATATCAAAATCAATAATTTTAATTCATTTGTAATTATAATTATACACTAAAAATTATCCTTATATTATGATTGAATTTCTGAATTCAATTTCCATATACTAATTGAAAAGTTATAATCTCTCTTTTAGATAAAAAACATTTCGAATTTTACTAAATTTTAGACTAAATAACAAATAACAGCTAAAACATAGTTATAAAGAATGTCTAAAAGATAAAAATTAACAATATAATTTTTTTAATACATGAGAATAAAAAACTAGGGTAATTTCCAAAAAAATTTCTTTATTAGGAATTAATGATGTTAAATTTTCAATATAAATATTTTAATTATACTAAATAATTTTGATAAATCAGTAATGTTAAATGTGATTTTGCCATTTTACATATGTGAATATTCTTCGTTCAAATTATTTAATTATCTATATCTAGTAAGAAATTTAATATTTAATTATTTATTTCAAATCAGTGCTCATTCTTTTGTAGAAAGTGTGTTAAGGAAGACCTCAGGAAATATATAGTTTATTTAAGTTATTATAATTAAATTTAATTCACTTTACATAGATAAATACAATTTTTTTTTTAAAGTTGCAATATATTATTGGTTAGTAGATAATAGAAACTAATTAATTCAAGGAAAATTTTATTGTTAAAATAAAGTATAAGAAAATTATAATTAATTATTTTTAAATCCATTTTAGGTAGTGGACTAATGAATAAATTCTTTATTTTAATTTTTTTATTTTAATGTTTTTTCTTATAATTTTATGGCATTTTAATAATTAAGGATAAAAATTACATATCACTTATTGTTTCGTTTTTAATTGATGGAAAAATCATAATTAATACAAATTATTTTCCTAATTTTAAATCTGCGAAATTGTAATATAAAAATTTTCTAATTAAATCAATAATTAACACGTTTTTGGAGAATCATGCTTTATTATTCAAGATAACTTGAATAAATATAATAAATTATATAATATTCAATATATTTTAAATATTTAAGGTGAAAAAGATAATTTCATAATATAGTTAAAATTTTATATAAGTTATTAAATAATATTAATATAATATTTGCTTTATAAGTGAACCTGATGCGATAAATATTTTATTTGTATATTATAATTGATTTTCTCAAATTAATAATATAATAATGAAAATAATTATTAAGTAAGAATTATATTGACAGTTAAATTAAAAAAATATTAATTATGAAATAATTAAAAACTAGTTGAAATTGAATATTGCTGGTTTTTAATTTTATTGATAGAGCTACACAAATCAATCTTGATATTTGTATTAATTTAAAATGAAAAAATTCTTTGAAAAATCTAATTAAGATTTTCCGAACTTCAAATAGATAAAAAAAACTACGCATTAAAGTTCTAAATAAAAAACACTCTTATACTTATTTTTTAATTAAATATTTTAAAAATAATTTTAATTTATAAATGCACTTTTCGATTGCCTTTAAAAAAATAATGAAAATTCGATAGTTTAATGAAAAACATTAATTATTATGATAAGTTTCCCATAAATATATTATAGATAATGAAGTAAGTTTTATGATATTAATTTTCTTACAAATCATATAAAGAAATCAAAAATAAAAAATAGAGATTAAAATAATTATTTGATAAGTTTTAAATAGGATTTTTTCAATAAAATTTATGACTACTGACTTGAGTATATAGTGAAAAAATTGCCTAAATTTTATTTTTTGCTTTTATCTTTTGATCTTTGATCAACAAGCCTCCTTCGATTAATAGCTATTGAAATAATAAAATTAAATAGAATTTTAAGAAAAATTAGAAAAAATCAACAATATTATATGACTAATTTATAAAGACCTCTCAACTGAAGACATTATAATGTTGTTTTAGTTGTGCTTTAATAAATGGAATTAAATTTTAATACTAAAAATTTATTTTATAAAAACAATGTAATACATTACTATTTCTTTTCTTCAAGCACTAACTAAGTTATGTAAGCTCTGGTAGTTTATTTTTTGTGGCGAGTTGTGCTTCTTTAACGCTGAGTTAAGCAAAACATGTTATACAGAAAATGCCAAGATTAGGCTAAAATTTTCATTTTTCCCCATTTTTTGTCTTTCTCAATGTTTATTCGTCAACTTCATCAAATGCCAATTAAGATAACATTATAAATAAATTTATATAAATTAAATCTATAAAAAATGTAATTAAGCAATAGCAGGGTCAACAATTTATTGTTAAGTTTTATCAATTTATAATGTTGAAGGTGCAATAATTTATTAACTCTATTAATTTTGAGTCTGTAAAAATTAAGGATGTGTCTATGTTTGAGAACCAGGAGGAATCATATTATTAATATTCAATTATAAAAGTTAGAAATAAATTAATTTTTTTATTTAAGTTTAGCAATAAATTACTATGGGATAGCAAATTATGGATAAGGGTGCATAAATCCAACTCCTCCGTTTCCCATTATCATTGGCTGGAGTCTTACATTTTTATAGAATTCTCTAAATAACATGTTATTGGTTATATTTAAAATAAATAATATGATCATAAAACATTAGGAGTTATATATTACTAATGAACAGCGTATGGTATAGGTGGTTACACTCCAAAAGCCTAAGGTCCATATTAATATTAGTTAAATAAATTATATTATATTAAATTCCGTGATTATATTTCTAATAATAAATGCATTAAATTAAATGATAAAATTAATGTAATAGCAGGGGTGTGATATAAATTAAGAGTTAGGCTATTAATTTTGAATAAAATAGTTTGGATACTATTATAAGATTTATATTAAAGCATGAAAAATCGTATCGTTTTAATAAATGATTAAAATTATATAATGATATTAGATAGTCTAAGGCTGAATATTTTAAGGTAAGTATGGAGGGACTTAATGAGTTACGACTTTGTCAACTTTCTGGTTTAAGATACTATCCTCGAGATTTTCCCCTAAAACCTACACTTTTTATGTCAAATTGGAACTAGATTGAAATTAATTATTTTATTTTCTAAATTTAAAGAATATCAAAAATAAAATTATATGTCATTTTAATATTATTTGATTCATTAGAGGTCTGATGCTTAATGATTATCTTTGTGCTGGAATTGTATTCTTAAATGTTAAACTAATAAAAATACAAAACAAAATGAATTATAAAATTAATCTAAGAAATTAGAATGTTTTAGTGGTGTGATTTATTAATTATACAGGCATGATCCTTATTTGAAATTTCAGGCTTATTGCTAGAAGATAGGTCCATTGTCGGAAAAGATATATGAAATTTTAATGAGTCATTTCTCTCCTATGTTAATTTTTACTACTCTTAGATAATGAATTTCTTTTCCTTTATTTTCTTGCTTAATTTAATGTTTAATTTTATCTGAAAATAAATCAATCAAAAATTGTAAAATGTGAAAGCTTTTAAGTATTACCTCATTGGATGTTTTAAGATCTTCAGTTATGAGTTGAGAAATTGTAGATTTTTTTTATTTTTTTAGAAGTCCTTTTATATATTTTTTGAGGAACTTTTTTGCCTGTGAAGCCGACATGTTTTCATAGTTTGAACTGAGTCTAGCTTTGTAGATGTTTAGTTATTTTCTCAGTCTCCTGATTTCTTTTGCTAAATCTAATATTAAATGATTCAAATTGTTTCATTTGAGAGCATTAAGTATAATATTATAAATGAAAATAATAAAGGATGGGGGAATTTCCTGCCCCAAAAATTAAAAATTTTTATTTCGCAGAAAAATTAAACAAGATAAAAATAAATCCCTGCTTCTTATTCATAACCTATTTTAAAAGAGAGTTTTGTTATATTAAAATTTTTTTTTTGAGATATAAATTTCTATATTTAAAACTTTCTATTGTCTTTTTTAATCATTAAAAACAATTAAAACTAACTGTTATAATCAATAGTTAATGAAATTTTAATTAAAATATCTGTATTAAGATATAACAGTTATTATGTTTTCAGGTGTTTGGAGTTTGTTTATGGTTGGTGATAAAGATATATCAAATTGATTAAAGCTACATATTTTTATGTAGAAGTATGAAACTTTCCCCTTGGGTTTATATGCCAATTTATAGTCAGGAAATTTCCCCCTATCCCCCTATTATGAAAAATAATGCCATGTTGTTCAATCGCTTCAGCTTCTCTTCGTCATTAAGTTTTGAAAAGTTTACTCTACTTTCACTGAGAGTTCTTTACGTTTGCATCACGCTTTTCTTGTACCGAGTGTCGCAATCTAATATGCTTATTTACAGAAATAAAATTATTTTTTAAAATCAGAAAGATCAATCGATTGATTCGTTTAATCTTCATCTTATAAATCCATTTGCTCTGACTCATTCAATATTTATTATTAATTCAATTATTCTCCATATTATCTTATCAAAATATTATACCAAATTAATTAATATTAAAAAAAAATTACATTGAAGTCTTCATGTATTTAACTACTTTCTTAGCTCTATACACAGCAAGTTACAAAATAAAGTCTAAATGTAAATATGTGGTATTCAGAATTATGCGAAATCATATACGTACCATTTGTATAGATTAAGTAATGAAAGTAATATTATCTATTTTTAAGATCCTCGTGGTAACTAATTCTAATTATTATTACTAACATATAAAAAAAATCAATTTATTTAATATTCTACAAGTTTTACTTTATATAAGAATACTAAAAAAAATAAGCATTGTATTTAGGTAATATTAAAACTTTTATAATATAAAGAACACGATTTAAAATAAATTATGGACAAATATAATAAAATAGTAGAAAAATTAATTAGAATTTAATAATATTGTCACAATAAATCTTTTTACATTTAATATTTAATTAATTAATTATGATTTGGTAATAACTCTCAGTAATGACAAATGCAATTTATATATAAATTTAAATTCTATTTACACTTTTATTATTTTCTAATTATATTTACATTGCATTTAGAGCATTATTTGAATTAAATATTGATATATTTACTTAATCATTGATTTCACAAAAATAATAGTTTGCATATAGCAATTAATTTTAATTACTGAGATGATAGGACTTTACCTATATCAAAAATAATATAATTTTTAAATTGTATAGTATTTTTAAATTTAGTTAACCTTCAATCACAAGTTTAAATGATTAATATTATAAAAGTATATTCATCACACATCTGGCAGTGATGGGTTTCTATTCTTACTTTTGCTTGCAAAAAGTTCTGGTCTCTGCTTAGAGTACTTACTGAACTACTTTTAAATCATATCCTCATACTCTTCTTCCTCCTCCTCTTCTAATTCCTCTTCTTTTGAGAACAAAGTAGCATTGTTTGTAATTCCAGCAACATACTCGTTTTTGTTTAGAAACTCCATGTGTGTGGTATTAGTTGGGGTCTCTACTATTTCAAAGGGGTGTCTCTCTTAGATCAAATCCAAAGTATAGCATTATTTCTCTTTCTCATCGAATTTCATGAGCTCTACCAGATCTTGTTCATCAAAATACTTCATCATTTTCTCTGAATTTGATTCTAAAGTGGCTTTGCTAAGACTTGATTTATAGACCTGTCTACGATAAATTTTCTCCTCGACGGAGCATGTTGATATCAATCGATAAACTATGACATCTCTCTTCTGTCCAATTCTGTAAACTCTATCAATGCACTAGTTATCATTTGCTGGGTTCCAATCTGGATCAATAATCACTGCTCTATCTGCTGATACCAGATTAAGACCGACTCCAGAGACTTAATTAACATAGATAGTTAAAAATATAGTAACTTAATTTGTCAACAAAAAGCAGAATATAGTAGGATCTGAGTTGAATTTATTGCATAAGCCATCTCTAGCTGAGATTGGCACATCTCCATCAAGTCTCAAATATTTATACTCAGTGTCATTCTCTATCTATACATAATTTGATCACATAATTAGTCACTTACCACTTATTAAACAATATTTAACAAAATCTTAAGCTTTGAGAAGATCAAAACTTTGTGACCAGATTAGTGCAGCTCTTTCAACAGCTAAAAGAGAAACTGAATCTTTGTTGACTATTTGACCCAATTTTCATAGTCTTTAAAATCATATGTATCTTCAACCATTCTTTTAATGTACCTGAGTCCAAGTTTTTGTGCTAGAGTTTGATGCTTCACCTCCTCCACCATTCTTCGCTTAGTTTCATCATCAGAAATATCTTCTATATCTTCCTGATCATTTTCAATCGCTTTATAATTAAATATTAATTATGCAATTTAAATGTTTCTTTATAGCTTCCTTCTCTAATTCATCCTCATCTATCTCTTCATGAAAATTATTGACTATAAATAGAGTTAAATGAATTAAGATAAATCTTACAAAATGTGTGAAGTAGAATCAAAGGATGCACACAAAGTTGCTTCAAAGCCAAAATAATGATGAATATGTGCTTTTTAGAAAGATGCTTTTAAGCTGCCATTACCTAGTCTTCCTCGAGTATAAGTTTGTATATCCTTTTTTGGATTTCATTAAGTGGAATCCAAATTACTAAGTCACTCTTAATAGGAAGCTCATTAGGTAACAATTCAACTTCAGATAGCTCTGAGGATTTAATCTTGAAAATTTCTTTCTTAGTTCTTCTCAAGAAATGAGGCTTATAGACATTTTTAAGTTGCTATATCATCTCCTATGCTTTAAGAACATTGTAATATTTAGCATTCTTTTTCAAACCTCTCTCAATGACTGTAGAGTAAGTAGACTGAAATTCTTTGAATGCTCCAAGTACTCCATCGTTAATAATATCAATCAGGCTATAGAATTCATTGAGATTATTTTGAACAGGAGTACCCGTCAATATTACTTTTTGCCTACTCACATAGAGATCTTTCAGAGATTTTCTAAACTTAGTATTAATATTTTTGGCTTTATGACCCTCATCTATCACGAGCAAGTCAAGTTTTGAGTACATACCAAAAGTATCGATATGTTTGGCAACCACATTTGGTGAGGTAATAAACACTGTCTTGCGTCTATTATTGACTTTAATTGCAGTCTCTCTCTTTTTGAAATCTTAATTTAACATTTGAATTTGTATGTTGATATTTGGAGTCCATCTAATAATTTCTGAGTTCCAATAATCTAGGAGAGTAGCAGGAACGACAATTAGGCATTACCTTATCTTCTTAGTCTAGAAGAGACATCCAAGATAAGTAGTAATTAAATTTAATTTGATATAATATAATTAAAAAAACTATTGATAAACAGAGATCTAAGTGACAAGAATTATAAAGAAAAAATTTCTTACTTGAACAGTTTTACCGAGACCCATATCATCACCAAGAATGCAGCCCATTTTGTCTAAATAGTTTGCATAAAGCCATTTCACTCCAATGATTTAATGAGGAAAACTATAAAACATGTAAAATATTTCTACTCTTACAGTTTCTTAATTATATCTGGCTGAATGATGCTATCTTTAAGTTCCTCAAAATTTTCAACTTTTCTTTTCTTTTAGGAGTCTCCTCTTTTTCCAGAATTAAATGTGACATTAATGCTTGTATTTGCTGAGTTTTCATCTTTGAACCTTTACCTATTCAACCCAAGTAAATCTCTGCTCCTTCTTACGAAATCTCGCATATTATCACTTTTTTAATTCACTTTTTACTCGGAGAGTCCCATTTTCATAAGTAAATTTTCAACACTTTGCCTTTTATATTCAGGTTGGTATGAATTATGATGTTCTCTTTAATTGTAAAGAGTTTGCTTAAAATTTTTGTTCTCTTTGTTATTTTCTTAATCAGAGTCTAAATTGAGATAATTTTCAATGCTAACTCTCCTATCTTTTCCCTCATAATTCTCTGAATCTTGACTTATATTGTTTAATTGGAGTGCTAGCCAATCTTTAGTGCTTATTGGTGCTATATTTTAGAATGGCTACTGGTCAGTATCATATAAAATATATAAAAGGATTCATGTTAAGGCGAATAGTTTTGAGGGTCCTCGACATTTTCTTCTTCATTTTTGCTTTCTTCGTATTGATTAGAGTTATCCTACATTTTGAATTTAAAATATTTAACAATCATAAGTATTTCCATTGATTTATAAGCATAAAAACTAAAGCTATATTTCGATTCTAAAGCCATAATTAAAATGACTGAATTGTAAAGATTTTATTTTGGGATTATATAGATCATTAATTATTATAATAAAATGAGTGTTGCTTACTCCCCCACAAAGTCTCATCTGCGATCTGATTTGACAAACATTTTGGAGTTGAACTCAAAGAGGATCAGTCCAATCAAACCATATGATTTAGATAAAATAAATTTTGGAAAGCCTCTAGACACATAACCTTCTAGAAATTAATCAAAACTTTACATAATGCCTATGTTTCAGAGCAAAAAACAGTCTTCTATATCTACAATCCGAATAAATAATAACCGATCACAAAGCTTGTATAAAACAAATCAAATGTTAAGTAATAACAATGCTACTATGTGGTAAGACTATTATTAATCCTCCAAGAAAATAGGGGTAAGCTAATTAACTTTAGAAATCTAGCAATTAAGTGCTTTTGAAAAGTAGCAAGCGTATAATAAATTGCTCCTCCCTAAATACGGAGTCAAAACTTTGCGAAATTAATCTATCAACTTTTTGAATAGTTCTAACATAGAGTAAGAAAGCACGATAAAGTAGTCAGAAAAGATAGGCTTATTTCAAATGAATAATAACGAATCAAAATTAGATCATTTAAAAGATATAGCATCTACTCAATAAAATAAGTACAGATCACTCACAAATAATATCAAGAGGCAAGCCGCTTAAAATGAAGAAAAACTTTTAAACAATATCAAAGCCATGAGATCTATAATATCGCCAACCAATAAAAAATACTTCTAAACCCCTAATAATTTTAATGATACTTAGATTTTAAGTGAATCTAAGCATATTGGCGGTTATTAAAATTTTAAAAGGGATGACTAAACACCTGAAATTACTTAAATTTTAAGTCCAACTTATATTGAAAATGTTTTCTCAATGACCACTGTTAAAAATCAACGAAGATTCTCTAATAAAAAGGCAATAAGATAGGACAGTATTGAAACAATGCAAATGAGCAGAGAAACTATTTTACCAGATATAAATAATTCATTAAAGCAGCATTCAATGAAGATATAGGATGATACAATCAAAAATTTGCTATTGAGGCAATCAACAAATAAAAATGATTTAAGGAGCTTATTTGACTCTCAACATGAGGTTAAAATATACAAAAGTGGTTAATAAAATATCAATGAAAAGTCTAAATGCGTAAGATTTGATTTGAACTAGTTGAAGAAGCAGTTCTTTGTTTATAAAGGTGAAGAGGAAATTCTTAAAAATACATTGATTTTTATATAATTCATGAATCTGGAAAGATAATCGAGATTTAATCACAATTCTACGAATAAGCGCTTTAGGAATTACTAGAGCAATGCAATGAAACTTTCTTAAAATAATATGATTTAAAGTCAAGTAAACCTATAATAATCTACAACTTCATGTTTCTGCCTAATGGAAAACAAATAAAGAATATTTTGTAGATTCCTGAAGATTAGCAGTACTTAATATGCTCAAAAAGAGAAAAGTTCCATGCAATATAATTCGAGGAAGTTACAAGTTTAAGATAAAGTAAAGTGATTGACATGAAAAACGAAATTAAACAGTCAATCAATAAGTTATAGAGGACAATCAAAAATCAGCTAGAAGACACTAACATAGTGGACTAAAAGAATCATAAAATTGAATAATTATGAATAAGTTTAGTTCTAAATAAAAATTTATAAATTATTAATTAGACAATAATCACAAAGGCAAAAAGATAATGAATATTGCTAACATTAGTTTATTATATTTTTATGAATGTTGATAGAACACTAGATTAAGGAAGAATCCAAATCAAATCTTAAAAACATAAAAGTAAGTCTCTTAATCGAGGTACACTGAATCATTTCTTAAAGATGAATTTGCCTAACTTGAATTCCACTCTCACTCAACGATTCTATGATTCAAACTCTGTAAGGTAATAGCTTATAGATCTAAACTAATCTTTCAATTTTCATCAAACCCCTAAATTTGGAAATACAATGATCCATGGGAACGATAAAATCTAAAATTCTTTCAATAATCAAGAGAAGAATGATGAATCAGATAAAAATAATAAGGGTTCTAGCATGCTTAATTAGGCATTTTAAAAAAGAAAAGAATGGGCAGAGAGATATCAATTGACCAATAAAACTTTATATGAGTTATTCTCTGAGTTCGTTTCTATGATTATGCTAAGCAAATCCTAGAAATCTAATTTTAAAAATGATGATGTTATTAACACCGTATAATTTGGATTTAACAGCCATTTAGTATAATTAATGATTTAATTGTATTAGAAGTACCTGAAGGCTAGAAAATGAGTAAATACTTCAAAGAAAAAGTTCTTAACTCACCTGTAAAATTAGACATGAATAAAATGGAGATACCTATAGAAATCATGAAAAAATACAGCATTATAATTAGATCTCAAAACAAAGCAATGATAGACAGGTTTCTACATGCTTTTGGCTTAGAGGTTTATAACTAAACTTGTTCGGTAACCTGGGAAACTTATATTTTCATAAACTGCCTCTTGAAGTTTTACTCAGCTTCAAACGATGAATACATAAATTTCTTCATTGGAGTCTTCGACCCTTATAAATTAGGAAATATTAAAGCTCTAGAATTCAACACTATACTAGAAGATTTGTTTAGGGATTAATTTTCAGCAGGGATAGAAGAGGACCAAAATGCGCTCGCAAATGACATAAAAAGAAAACTTACATAGCTTGGTATTGTAAATGAGCACGGAGATTTAAACATTTAAAAACTTAAGGAAGGATTTTAGTGCAATATTATAGATATTGAGATATTTAAGTAAGCACTAAAATGATTTAGAAAATATATACATAAAATACCTAACAATCTCCTATATATTATCTTTGTTTTTATAAATAATTTTATACATATTTCATGAATAAATTTGGAAGTCTTAAAGAAATTATAAATTCAATAATCGAAAAATTGTTCTACACTTAGTTCTTAAATGCATTCTACTACAATATCAGTTCTCATAAATCTTAATAGTTCACCCTCTCGAAAAGAAAATATCTTTTATCTTTTGTGCTTCAACATAGAGAAAAGTATTGCAAAATCCATTAATAAAAACCTATATTTCCTTTATTATTAGATAAATCTATATGTATTCATGATTATGTAATATCCTAATAAGAGCAACTTCGCCCTCGTACATAAAATACTCAAAGATTCTTGTAGCTATTTCTAACGGCACTTAAGAAATAAAGAGAGAAATAAATATTGGAGAAAATGCTGCTACCATTGAAAGATCTTCTCTTTCTAAAAATCTTAATAGTTCAGGATCTTCTTTTAGAAGTCTCTCTCTAACTAAGTTTAAGAGGTTTATCAACTTTGGTGTTTCATCTAAAAAATAATTTTTAAAATTCAACTATATATAAATAGCTATGTTTTTGAAATGAAATATAGATTAATTGATCGTTGTAGATCATCCTCCAATTCTTTCTATGCAATAGGTAAGTAAGACACCAGAAACACTTAACTTCATCCTTGATGTTAATAATTAACATGGCAGCGACGTAGTTCATGCCTTATACATATCCCACCTCATTATCATAGCATGAGTAAGCAAACAGCACATTATATAGTTAGTTTTAACCAGTTTGATAATCAATTTTGAAAATTCCAAGCTCAGGGAGAGTTCTCTTAAGATCTTTGATTATTAAGTTAGTATCTTTTTCATTAACCATTTGCAAAAGTTTAGGGTATAACTAAACGTCATAACACTAAGATTCTCTTTAGAAATTGCACAATTAACACCATATCTCCCCTCTTAGGTCATTTGGTATGCCTTAAAAGATTGAAGCTTTAAGTCTGTCTTTAGAGATTTTCTAAATGTCACGTTTGTTGCTTATTATATCTAGCCATTCTTGTCTTGAAAGCGCTTATCTATCATAGGTAAATAGAAGTTTCTAATATAATGCATTATCGATGCTCATTAAAATCATATACTAAAATATACTATAATTATTTTGTGTAATTTCTTGTCAATGTGATTAAGATCTAATCCTTGATATTTTGAATATTTCTTTGAAAACTTACGATTTTCTCTAAACTTCTCATTGTTCTGTAAATTTTAATGCCTTTTATCTTCTTCCTCTGATTATTCAGAGCTGTCTCTTTAAATAACTCTATTCGGTGATTTATTATAGAATTTAATAACAAATATTTTGATTTAAAGTCTGTGCCTTATAGAAAATCTTTCAATCCTCCATACATTTTAGCTCTGCTATTATTTATATCTTTACTACTTTAGTTTTTCATTTCTGGCTATTCCCACTCTTCCTTGTCACTTCTTTTCTTTGAATTCTAAATTTCTCTAAAGAATTTATCTTTCTATCTCAGCTATTCTTCTTAGTCACTCTGTTCATCGACCACTGAAGCTTCATTAGGGTTAGTTACCGACATCGTTGTAGTTTATCTTTGGCTTTTCTCTATAATTCCAGTTTTTATATTTCTTTTTTCTTATTCCTTAAATTTACTCTCACTTAATTTGCCTTTTGAGAACTAGTCTAATGCTTAGTATTTTCATTAATTTAGTTGTTGTTTGATGGTGACTATTAATATAGAGGTTTTTTATTATTTTAAGAATTAGTATTACTGTTAACTTCAATCATCTCATCCCAAAAGTTCTAGATTTATTTCTACTACCGAGATAAATTGCTCTCTTTTTAGTGTTGTGAAGAACGACTCTTATGTATATTATTACCAAAAGAAATGATAAGTATAAAATCACAGTAAATTAAAATAAGAAGTTAATTACAATTAAAATGATCTTGTTCAGATATTTATCTTTTTCAGCAATATTTTAAGATGAATTCTAATTTAACAAACCATAAACCTTTTGTTTGCTTGACTTGTCATATCCTTCTTAAGATATGTGATTCTTTTCTTAAAGCCTATTATGTGAGTTCTAAGCTGAATTTGATATCAATTTATTAAACTATAAGTTTTTCTCATATTACTAGCTTTTGAAGTTTTATTCTTAAAAATCATCAGATAATTATTAGTCTTTTTTCTGCTGCTCTTTCATTTTATTATAGATTTGGTCTTCTGTCAATCGAGACTAAGATTCATTCTAAAATAGTAAAAAACAATTAAAAATCTAATGAATACTTTATCTGAAGATTGAGTTTGATCAGAGGAGAGCCAATTATTTGGTATGATTTAAGTAATCAATTTTTAAAACATTTTATATCAATTTGTTATTAAGTTATTGAAAATATTTATAATTATTCTTTCATTATTAATTTATTATTCCATTTCACATATAAAGGGATGATCATTGGTATTTAATTGGAAATTAGTTCAATGTATAATTAATTAAATAACTTTAAGGAAATCAAAAGCCCACAAGTTTTTTTAGCAAAAAATAAGTAGCATGAACTATCAAGAATAAGATACAACTCCAAGCCATTTGAAAGATTTACCATGGATCCCTGAGGATGAGCCAGCATATATCACTCCAGGTACAAGAGAAAAGTAAGTTACCAATAATACTAATAAGTAATAGTTTGGAAGAAATTGATCAATATCTGAGATACATCGGGGATATTGTGATTGGTAAAATTAATTAATTAATTAAAAATAGTAAACAAATTTTTATTTTTAAATTTTAAGAGAGAAGCAAGAGTAATTAAGGAAAGATTTGTTAGTAGACCATAAGATTCAAACAAATTCTAACAGGCACTTGAACCTATATTTGAGGAACCTTCAGAGTAGATTTCTGAAGTGATGACAAAAGATAGGTTCAGGGAACAAATCAAAAAAGATAAATTCTAGAAGGAAATACAAGATGAGATAAATCAGTTCAATATTTTCAAAAATCCTGAAGAGATTACTTATGTCAGGAATTATCACAACTAGTACATTCAAGGAGACAGACAATCTTCAATCTACGAGCAATCCCCTTTCAATTATAGCAAGTTAGGTCCTACTCAGAAAAGCTGGTATTCAGGAGTGCCACGTAATTTCAATGAATATGATGAAACTGATAGACAGAAAGTACTAAATCGGAGTTAGATAGATCTTTCCAAGATGAAAAAGGACTCACTTAGAATTAATCAGTAAGCTTATAAACCTCATGGAGCAGCTACACCAACACCTTTTGTTAATCAGTAATTTCAGCAAAAATGGGAATTAAAATAGCAAAGAAGTGTCAATATTCATCCTTTCTTTGGTAAAAGTTAAAATAATTTAATAATATTTAAATTTAAGCAGCGGTATAGAGAGCAGCAACACTTAAACTTCAGAAACTACAAGTGCTTTTGATGAGGAAACTTCTGGGAATTTGGATCAAATCCTAGATCAACTTGCTCAAACTTTTGATGAGAACTTGAATATATGACATTTTTAATGAAAAATGATTTATACTTTATAATCTGAGAATATAATTTATTTATAGGTATAATTGTGAATAAATTACAAGTTTACAATTTTAACAATAGTTTTAAATATAAATAAATTCATCAAATTTATTATAAAAATTTAGAAGTAATCTAATCAAAGAATGAATTTCTCAACTTCAATTTTATAAAAAAATGACTCAAACCAAAAAGATTCAAAATTTAATACTTTTGGGAAATAGTTTAAGGGATTTTTGAAGAATATTTATAATGTAAAACTGTCTTAGAAAAAAACTAAAAAATCTCTTTAATTAATTAGATATGTGTATAAATATACTTAAGTGTTACAAATATTTTCTGGTTAATTTTTGTCATATAAAATAGGTTTTTTTGATATTTAGACAATTTATAAGAAAAATAAATACCTTCATATTATAGGTCCAAGTTTTAGAAAATATTAAATTGTATTTATCCAATTAAATTATATTTTATTGCTATTGATTAAACAGGGCATCACATTTCCCTAACATTAAAGAACAAATCTACTTTCAAGTCCACTGTTGGAGGTGTGATTACTTTAGTGAGTAGGCTTGCAATTTTCGCCTATTTTCTAGTACTTCTAAACGTATTATACAATAAGGAGAGAACTGTGGTCTACTAAAGCAATTTTAGGACTGCAAATAAAGAGGTACAGGAAGCCCTTATAAACCTAGATAACTTTGACTTGGCTTTTGGAATACAATTCTTAGATGGAAAAACGCATAAATACGAGAAGGAAAACATGCAAAAGTTTCTAAAAGTTGACTTGATATATTACTAATATGGATATACTCTCAACTCAGATAATACTTAAGTTCCTTTCAGAAATATTACAAAAGTCCCTTTGATCCAGTGTCAAGCGGGAAGATTTAAAAATAATACAGCCGACATGGAGTATCTAAACATGATAAATTCAGGGTGGTATTGCCCATAGCATCTAAATTACACTCTGGTAGGACAAGCAAATAGTAAATAAAGATCTACGTTCAAGTTGACTATTTTAGATTGTGACAATTCTACTACTTAAAATAGCTGTGAAACACCTGAGAACATTTAAGCTTTTAAAAACATCGTATATTTCTAGATGGCATACCTAAATTCTTACTTTGACTAAAACGATTTCTCTGATAATCCCATTAAATATGAAATATTCACAGCATACCTTAACTTTAAGGAGTAATAATCATTCAATTAACTTATAAATATAAGGAAAAATATCCTGACAACTAAAGATCACTGGCTTACATCAGAACTTTAAAATAAGTATAGCAATTAAATAATTTATAAAATTTAATTTTTGCATGCTTAAAAGTTATTATTCAATGTTGAATGTAATTTTAAAATAGTACGAATATTACAGCATTTAGTATAGTTATGCTTTTTAAGGCGCTCTAAAACCTGGACTTTTCGATTAATATGCAGTATTTCTTTCTAATGATAACGAGGATATTTATATAGAGAGGAAAATGACTACTTTGTTCGATATTCTATCTAAAATTGGAGGGTTCTCTAGTTTACTAATAGCGATCTCTAAAATATTTGCTGGCTTTTTTACAGTTCATTTATTATAATAAATTTTAATAAGGAATCTCTGCCAGATAAATGATTATAAATAAGGTGAGCATAATCTAATACCCCAAAACAACTTTAAACTTTTTAGAAACAATTAAAATTTTTGGGGTTCATGATTACTTATTACTCGCAGAAATAAATGCTGTTACTTAAGCTATCCATTTAGAATAATAAGTAATTTTTCCACCCTTTTGACTTTCGACACCTTCATCAACTATTCCTCCAGAGATCTAATGATTTTTTAAAGATTATTTACTTTAATATGAGAGATAGTAAGGGAGAGGATCTACACTTTTAGTAGAAGAAGAGCCAGTAATATTCAGAAATTATATTATTTAAAGTGTTTTTTTTATTTTTTGATTATTATAATTCACTCTGACAAGACACGACCAACTTCTGATTTTATTAATAGTATTATATAGAAATTATTTAAAGTAAATTGAAATTACTCATTAAACATATTTACAAATACTTATATCATAATTATGAGATATTAATAAGTTGCATATCACAAAAGTACTCAGATTAAAATATTAATTCGTCAAGACATGTAGATTCTAAGTAGATTAAAAAAATACTAAAAAACATTATCAACTTATAAATAATTAGTAATAAGGAAATAAAATCTTACATAATTATGAATATTTGATTGATAAATTCTCAAATAGAAAATTATTATAAATTGAAGCTTTAAAATATATTAGCATATCCATTAAAAAATATGTCAATTATTTGATCTTCAAAATCTAAATATTAATCATGAATTAAAAATAATTACGTTTTAAATATGATCTATTAAAACGGTGGGGGATCGATTGAAGGAAAAAATTAATCCACGTAAATTATGCTAGACTCCCTTAAAAATATATAATATTTTCTAAATACAATCAATTTTAAAAAATAAAATCAAATTAACTAAAATTTAGAATAAGATTAGCTTGTTAAAATGTATAAATTATCAGTTATATTGTAAATTTATTTTTAAATTAGCTTTATTATATGAAATAATTAAATTATTTAATTATAGAATTGGATTTAACTTTGACTTTGCAAACTTTAAAGAATCTAATTAAATTGTGCCTCCTAATTTAGAAAAATAAATTGTTTTTCTTATTTTATCTGAAAAATATTACTATTAATATCAAAGCTAAGCTTTCTAGAAAATCTTTATCAAAAGCTAAGATCGTTTAATTTTAATTAGGTTGTTCAGCCAATACATTAATACATTTTTTTAATTCAATTTATAATAGATTGTAATTTTACAATAAATTTATTTCAAAAAAACTCTCCTACATTTAAATTAAACAAACAATTTAAACTCCCTTAAAAATAAAAGAGATAAAGTAAGCTCTAATGGTAAATTTAAGGATTCTGATGAAAACCAAAATTGTTAATTTGCATATTTTGAATAATTCCTAAAGTTCAAGGTTGAATAAATAGTCAGCTTTTTCAATAGTTAAAAAAAACTTAATTTATAAATATTAAGAGACAAATTAAAGGGATCTATAAAAATCATTCTAATGTAATTTATTATACCGTAAATTTAAATGAGTAAAATTTGATCTATTTAGAATGCTTCATTTTGTTAAAATATAATCTTTTATAATAAAAATCAACTTTAAGAAACTATAATCTATTAATATAGAATTATTTTTCTTTTTAGCAAAATTTCATTAACATTCTATAATTTTAAACCCTAAAATTAAAATAGTTATTAATAAAGTCCTTGAAATGCGGAATATGTTGCTGTAAACGAAAATAATAAAACACAGTTCAATAAAAACAAGATTAGGAGGTACTAGGCAAAAATTTATATTAATTTCGATTTTCAAAGTAAAAATGAAAAACATTTAATCAAATTATCAATGAAATTAAGTATAACGTGTTGTTTAGGAAAATTTTATATATTATTAAATGCTATCAAGAAGATTAATGAAAACTTAGATATTGTTTAGTTAGTTCTAAAAGTTAGAAATCTATAGAATTCCATTAAGATTTTGTTGAATGATAGATAAATATATTCTTTAATAATATTATATGATTTGATTTAGTTTCCTAAATGAATATCAATTTTGATTATAAATTTAATATTGATAAAGAGGATTAATAAAGAGATTCTCAAAGATAAACATCAAGACAGACAATAATTATTAAAACAACAAATTTGATATTAAAATTAGAAATCAATTAAATGACAGCAAGAAAGATGATATAAATAATTTATTGAAATCATCAGAACCTTAAGATATGGCTTTATTAGACTTTATAGACAGATAAATGAATAAAAACTCAATAAATAATCATGAGTAAAAGAGCCAAAATAACATAATAGATTAATTATTCAACTTTTAAGAATCTTAATGTATCAAGCCCCAGTTTATGATTGGTAAGAAGTGCTATGAAGGCAAATTATCAGGGAGCTCGAATGACTTGGAAATAAACCCCATAGATCAATTAAGACACGTGGATTGGAGTTAAGAACAATTAGATTAAGAATAAATAATTATTGATTGAAATTAAATATAATTAGGCTAAAATCAAATTTACACATCCTGATTGGATTATTTTATAGGGAAAATTAATCGAGCCATTAGTTTTAATAATTAGCCCAAACATCTAAATTTTACGCCAATAATAAATTGATTTTTAATCTTATTGTTCTTAACTCCAATCCTCGCTTCTTAATTAGATCTATTGGGTTTTACATCTTCTCCTATAATCAGTGGAAAGACTGTGAGTAGGAGAGCTCTAATTAAAAAGAATTCACAAAGATTGAATATTTAAGGCAAGTATGGAGGAAAGTCTAAGACTAGAGAAGAGTTAAAAGGGAAAATTATAAATAATGTAAGTTCAAAACTAGTCAAAAGTAAGGCTAATGGGGTCATGATTGATAACAGCTAACACTAATCGCGAAAATTGCCATATTAGGCTAATTTCAACAAAGAATAATATATTGATGAATACTCTGTACGTCACTTCGCTCCTTCATAGAAAAATGATGTTGTGCAGTATTGATGAAAAAATTAAAAAATCGAAATATTACAAAGTATTCATTTTTGTTAAGATTACATTAATTTCATAAAGAATTAGGATACCCAATCAAGAATTTATGGACTTAAATAGGAAAAAAACCATAAAATTAATATTAAAAAATATAAAGTAAACTTGTGAGCATTTTATATTTTTTAACTTAGAGATTAAAACAGTCTGGTCTTCTCTGAATAGTAAAATTTATGATTAAATTATAAACTTTATTACTCTTTGAGAAAAAAAGAAAAATTATACTGCACTTTGAAGTAATTGAGATTTTGGATAAGAACTCACATTTTTAATAAACTAATATTCCAATTTTTTCTCATTTATAAACAGATTCAGCGATAAGAAAACAAGAAAAAATACTCTGAAGGTGCTTTGAGAATATTGCAAGCTTAAAGCATGTCATTCTTTAAATTACATAAAACTTAACAAGTTGATCAAAAATAAGTACAAAGCTAAAATTTCTCTCCAAAAATTGGAAGTAGTCAATAAAGGAATGATCTTTAAGTTTAAACTAATGATTTAGAATTTTTTTCAGACAAAAAATCTTAGGCAAATTTAAAGGACTCAAATTCGGATATACTTTGTAGTATTCAATAGAAACTAAATTAATTTGTGAATATCACTGTTTTTCTCTTCATTAGTATAATAAGTTTTTCTGTGACTTTGTATCTGACTGACGGCAATAAATGAAGTGACAATCATGATGATAAAATACTCCGAAAAATCTACTTAGCTTCCCAAACGCACTTCTTTCAAATCTAGGAGTCTAATTGATTATGGACGCCATTCAGATCTTTCAGAGTTTCATTTGACAAGGTATGGCAAAAAGCTCTTACCACTCTAACTGGCTTCTAAGAATGTAGCCATTATACTTTCGCTGTGGTAGCTTCAGTATCCTAAACTCAAGGGATATGAGATCTTATCACTGATTTCTCCTCCTCACTTCGTCTTCTCTTATTTTAAGGTAGCAACTGCTTCCGCTTGACTCCCTTTTCCTATCAAAGCCAGACTAGCCTTATGCCCATAATGATAATCTATGCAGAAAAATCAAAACGCTAACTTGTTAATAAATCTCTAAAGTAAGAGACAGGCCTTTTATTCGATGTAACTGACCACCTAAAAGTTATTTCGGATACAGCTAAAATCCAAAATTAAAGTAATTTTATTTAAATGTAATTGATAATGAGAAAATGGAATAAAATTTTATATAATATTAAACAGTTACATTTAAACTTTTTTTGTGTAACAAATCCTTAGAAAATTTAATCTTTCAGCTCTATTGGTACTAAATAAAAAAGTTGAATCTCCAAATAATGATTAGCTAATTTATCTATTGGCTTTAATTATACCAAGATTTCATAACTTGTTTTAAATATATAGATCAATTTTATACATAATTAGTAATTTAATTATAGTAGAATTCTAGAAAATATAACATTGAAATATTCATAGTAGAGACTGCCTTATCCAAACTAAAAGGGAAATATCAAGCACTCTAACATACATTAAAATTTATCATCATCATTGAGTGAAATATGAGTCTAAAACCGTTGCCTTATAAATATCAATAATAATTTCTTAAAAAATATTAATAATTAAAGCTAATTTCCTTATTTTATAATTCCATTTACACTCAAATAAAACTTAATAATTTTTAAATAAAATAGAAGTTTATAAATTAATCTTTAGTATTAAATTATACAAATAAATCTTTATAAATTTATATTTAATAAAGTTCTATTATCTATAATTACATGACTTAAATTTTTTATTAAAAAATATATAATAAGTTATTATTATAAAAATCTAATGTAATTAATGTCTAAATTAAGAAACATTTTGCCAAATTATAAATATAAAAATTGATAAATACCTTGACTATGCCAATTAATTTAATAGATTCCTAATATTTTGAAATAAATATTTATTTACATTTCAAAATTTACTAATTTATCCAAAAATATATATATCTTACTTTACTTATTGTATTTTAATCTGAAAAAAATTGCAAATAAATTTAATTAATTTGCAAGTAATCACTTAAATTAAGATTTGTAAATGTATAAGAGGATTGAATGACATTAGAATTTAATTTAAGAATACATCTTCAAATAGTATATATTTTATTTCTAAATTACTTTTATTTTTTTAACTCTAAGTAAAATTGAATATAAAATAAGATTTTTACAAAAATTAAACTAAATTTTATTTAGTTATTGAATTTTATCTATAATTTTACAAAAATTTAAATTTATCTAAAATGTTAAACTAAGCTTAAGCTTTAAACTTTCTGACTTTACAATCTCTCTATCCAGTGAGTTCCTGGTTGACATAGAATCTGCCTTTACATAAATCTCTTCCATCACTTCTAAACTAATTTTGCAAACAGGACTTTACTAAGGTAGTGGACACTACAAAATTGAAGCCATGGAAGTTTAGTGAAGATGTGAAGATTGGGGTTACTGAGTGCAATATGGCAGTGCAGATTGTATCAGCTGTTAATGTGGGGTTGAGCAAGAGAGAGCAGGACGATGTGGACTAGCAAGATAGTGACAATGAAGACGATGAGAACAACAATGCTTCATAGAAACTTGACAAACTTGAAAGTGCTTATCTCAATTATATTTTCATCATGAAAACTATAGGATATAGATAATTATTCAATGCTTACCTAGATCCTAAAGTTATGAAAGAGAAGAAAAAGATCAGGAGAGACAACAAGAGACTCATGAAACTCACACTCACAGATGGCTTCAACACACTCTATGCAATTGAAGATGAAAGACTCATAAGCATGCATTCATTTAAATAAAGCATTAAACCCATAAATTAATGCCATTTAACGTTATGCAGATTCTTTTGAGGAAGGCCAGGCATTGCTGCTTTAAAAAGGTGTAGAAGTGAGAAGAAATATCATAATGCTTTCTCCTAAAACTGTTAGTTATCTTGGTGATGTACCCAAAGAAGCCACTTAAACTATTGTCATATAGAAAAACTAAACTTATCAAGGTAACAATGAAGAGACTAAGGGAGGTGGCGGTACATAAAATTAATATCCAAGAAATAATTATGGTTATCAAAAAGATTCCAATAGTAACGCCACCAACTAGGCTTCTAATAATCAATAATAATTTTAACAAAACAATGCAGCTTAACCATATAATCAGAGTAACTACAATACTAGGGCAGCTGCTTATTAGAACTAAAATCAGTAGAATTTTCAACCAAATTCCTCTTCACAATATAAAGGAAATAACTATTAAGCCTAAAATAACTACAAGTCTTAAGGGTACAACTAGAGGAAGACCACAGATGCTCAAACAAGCTATAACAACGGAGACTTCAACAATCAAATAAAGCCAAAACCTGGATAAGACTAGTTGAATCAGAGAAAATACGATTAGGTTTCTAATGATGATCTAGATATTGACCCTGACGATTTACTTAATGCGCTAAGTGAAGAATAAGATTTTGATGAAAATGATTTACTAGACATATTAAACGACGATGATGGTGTAGAAGATGGAGCATGAAGGGAGGGTATAAGATGCAATAGTAAAATTAATAAATATAAAGAGCAGCTTAGATGATTGTAATCAGTAAGATAATGACAATAAAACAATGACAGTACAGAAAGTGCTTTTGACTATGATAACTTTAAACCAGCTTAAACCTCAAATATAGTAATAGCAAATTAAGCAACTGTATAATGCCTCTAGTTATAACAACAACAATAACTCAGTCAAATAATTCAACAAAAATAATAACTATTAAAGTCATTAATAGTATTACCTATAGAATAACAACTCTGGTAATTAAGCAATTAATCCGGCTAAACCCAGAAATGTTAATGAACTTTGTTTAGATAATGATGACGAAGATAGTGAGATATGTTTTGTTGACATGGATTGATATATTATTGTAACTATATTACTTCTTTGATTTTATGAATTTGCTAATTTATTAACTTAATTGATAAACTTATAGTGTAAAGTAATTTAGATTAAGATAAGGAATCTATTTTAAATTGAAGATTTAAATCAGTTAATTTAATTTATTATCACTCTTCAGTTGAGGTATAATCAATAAGATTTTCCAGATACTCTCCTTGTTGTCTTAAATCCTAAATTTCTTCATCTACAAACTATGCTTTTTGAGAGTAGTAATAAGCATAATTGCCTTATAAATAGCTTAAAGATAGGCACTTTAATCTACCTCCCTTTGAGTCTAGATATTTCTTGAGATACTTATCATCTTCAATCGGTGATTTAAAAATAATTCTTGGATATATTATAAATAATTCAGTTAATCTTTATAGTTATGAAATAAATTAAAGATCCTGCTTTTTCTTTGACAAAATCTTCATCTTTCTTGAACTCAATGCCAAGATCTTCAATATCTGAAAATACATCCCCTAAAATAGTTTTCTTAAGGTATTTGAGTTCCTGAGCTCTCTAAAACTTCAAATCTTCCTCCGAGTGAATAAAAGGCGGCTCAATTTGCAAACCAATATCTTGGTCTTGAATCATACTATGAAGAGCATTTATTTTTAAGTACTCCAAACGAGTATCATCATCCTTCAGTAAAGCTTTATCGTCAATTACTTGAGGTGGTCTCTTATATTTCATAAATTCATCGCCTTAATTTAAGAAATTTACAATTTGCTTCGTCACACTTAACAAATGCTCTCTGCCTACAAAAGCTATGATGTTTGATTCTTTCTATTCTTCCATCATTTATCTAAGAATAGAATGAGCCATAGCCTTTTCTCTATCTAAAAAGGAGGGAATTTACTAATCACTTAGTAGCTATGATGGCCTACTTGGATAAGGTTGCAATTTTTGTCTGTTTAAGAAAGAAGCGCATGACATGCAGCCTATTTAATGAGTGTCTGCTAGCCAAGAAGATAAAATACTTATTAATAACAATAGTAGAAGTTGTGTCAAGCAAGATTTAATATTTTAACTCTTTCTTCAAGTGCTGTCTCGAATCTTTGTCAAGTCCTAATATAAAAGCAGTTGACCTCTCTGAAGCAGATAAATCGCAAAATACTATTTGAGCTTGCTCTAAGTCTTTAGAATGCTTATTCATATGGTGGAGGGCATAGGAAGGAAAGTCAGTCGGTTCATCTCCTGGAAGACCTTATCTGTTCTTGATGTAAACCAAACCTTACTTCTCATTATATGTGTAATTTTCATGATTTTCAAGGATTCCTGTCTGTAAGAAAGTTTCAATTTCTTACCCTTTTAGCTTGTAAATGTGATCATTAATCTATGGATAAATAAGTCCAGTCGAATCATCTTTAAATTTTTCCTACTTCAATATCTCAATAGGACTGTCTTCGACGAGAATGGTTTAAGGTTTGAAAGTGTCAATAAGTTACTTTCCAAAATTGATGCTCTAATCACAGTGATGTTCACTTCCAAATAAGATAATCATTTATTGAGTTTTTCTATTTTTCATGATAACTACTCTATTTTCAAAATCAAAGTCAATAAGGAGGTTTTCTGGCTGCTAAATTTTATACAAATCAAAAGCTAGTTTTTGAGCATCTTTTTACTTTAATTCTTAATGCATATCTAAATGCTTCTTATTAATCTTGGATAAATTCATATCACTGAATATTCTACTTAGCTTTATAAATTATATCTAATAACTTAATAAATGACAAAGCACTTGCCTATCTTCTTGTTTGAGCATGAATCTATGAGAATAAGCATAATTGTAAAACTTCAGCACGAATTCTTAGTTGTCTCTTACTGTATCACTATTCATATTAAGTGAGGCACCAAGAAGCATCAAATCATTGGAAGAAGTAATAGTAGGGAGCAGTTCATCTATCCTTTGAAGTAAAGAGTCATAGAAGAATTTATCTTTGATTGAGACCTTTTGACAATTATAGTACATCTGTAGAAGGAACGGGGCTTTGGATTTGGGAAATAATTTTTCAATTTGCGATATCGAATCTTCACAGGATGATTGGAATTTACGAAAAGCTTGTTCGTTTTTTGTGCATCCACCGCCTCTTTAAATTATAGACAAAAATATTGCATGCTTTTTATGAAAATATTTTACATTAATTTTTAGTCTTGAAAAGAACTTGGCAAAATTTCTACTTTGATTGCTTATTAGATTCGATTTAGAACTTTAGAAAAACACTTTCATTTTACTTTTAATAATTATTGTTTATAGCCATAAATTAAATAATAAGTAAAAGTATTAATTTTTATAAACAACAAACTTTAATAATTATTCTCCCAAACTATTTAAATCACAAAGCCCCAAATTCCTTCATCCACAACTCATATTGCCTTAAACTCTCATTGCTTACAGACTTCTGTATATTTTAAATTGCCTCCTCAAAGTCATTCATTGTAAGAGGTATATCAATTTCTGAAGCCATATCTCCAATGTTATTCAAATCAAAGCCTTTCTAGAGAATGCGTTTACGCATTGGCATCATAGCTGCTTCTCTGCAAACATTCGAGATATCAGCACCTGAATACCCATCAGTTTTTCTCACAAGATACTCCCAATCTACTGATTCTTCAATCTTAAGATCCTTCAAGTTAATTTTAAACAGTTGGCGTCTGCCTATCTCTGTAGGAAGTGGGATATACACTCTCTTCTCAAGTCTTCTTCTAATAGCATCATCTAAGTCTTAAGGTCTATTCGTTGCAGCTAACACCATAATATTTTTTCTCTACTCAGTTTCATCTGACTTCTCGTTAGCACCAGCACTTGAGTTTGAACCAACACCATCCATTTGAATCAATAACTCAGCCTTTACTTTTCTGCTGCCCTCAGATTCTTCAGAACCACCTCTTCTACTTGCGAGTGAATCGATTTCATCCATGAAAATAGTTGTTGGAGCATAGAATCTTGCCATTTCAAACAATATCCTTACAAGTTTTTCACTCTCTCCTTTCCATTTTGAAGCCAATGAACTTGCACTCACATTAAAGAAAGTAGTTTTTCCTAAGGTTGCAACTGCTTTAGCTAGCAAAAATGAATTTTAATCAAAGTATATTAATAAGCATAGTTTTTCCTGTACCAGGAGGACCAAACATCAGTACACCTTTCCATGGTCTTCTGATACCTTTGAAGAATTAAGGCATTAAAATAGGTAAAAGCACTGCTTCTTTCAGAACTTTTTTACTATCTTCTAAATCAGCTATATCATCAAACGATACATTTGGGTTTCTATCGATAACATCCCTCTCCAACATTTGAATTAGTTCTGAATCTGGACCTACACCATCTGGATAAACACTGTAAAGAAAGCTTGCTCCATCGTGGTGATTGGCATCAACCCCTCCAACTTTCTTCGGCTTTTCTGGTGCAGCCCAGGGCTTATCATAGTTTCTGTTTTTGCTTCCTACAGCTGGAGGTTTGTTTGCTGCTCCGCCTCCTGATGCAGGTTTCTTTCCATAACCACCACCACCACTTGCTTATGGTTTTCTTCTCACATCATTAACAAAGTTATTCTGTCCAAATCCTATTTAAATTATAGATTCCTAAAGATTTATGGAAGTTGAATGAAACACTATTACCTATTTTATTTTGATCCTCCATTGCTATTGATTACATTGTCATATAGATTTCCAATTCCCTTATCAGGTCTCTGCTAATCATTGTTATATTAGTTATTTTGCTATTGGTAATTCTGATTACTCTATGATTAGTTCCTTGGTCCTCTGTTGCTATTACTCTAGGGAGTGGGTTGTTGCTATTGTTAATTATACTGGTTTCCAAGGGCCCCAAAAACCTGATTATTTTAATTTTCTGACCCTCTCCTCTGATTGGATTTCAGTGGTCTATCGTCAGCTGAAAACTAATGCTGGTATTTCTCTGGAGAGTTTCATAAAATTAATAAATTTAACCATAGATCTAGTTAAATATTTTACTTAACTATTTTGGATACGAAAAAATTACTTAAATTAAATACTCATAAATAATGTGAATAAGTTACTATTTGTTCCATTACTTTAACCTCTCATAAAGAAGTTAGCATTCTATAAAATAAACTTTTTAATAATGATTACATATATTTTAATTAACAATTCTAAATAATTTCATTGATATAATTATTTATAGATTATTATCAGACAACTGTTATTTTTGAGGTTAATGTTTAGCTTGGAGTGACTACAACTAGGAATGAAGTTTACTGATAACCCCAATTTCCTTGTTCAAGTCATCTAGAAATATTTGCCATCTGTCCTTCAAGTACATATCAAACTGAATGTTCTTCTCAATAAACATAAGATATAAATTATATATAATAATTTAATGCATATTAGTATTAGTGATAATTAATTCTATTATTTAATAAGTTTATGTCTGATGAAAAATAATTAATTAAGTTAAAATGAGTGAAAATATTACTTATTGATGAAATTGATTGCAAGTTCGTAAAATAATATAGATATCTATGTTAATTATTATCAACTAAAGTATAAAATAATTATTATAGATAGCCAGTGACTTTTTGTATGATCCTAAAATTCCATGCTCTCTATATTAAAATTATATATTGATATTTAATCATACCTTGCAGTTTTTATGATCTTAGGTAAATCTTCGAGGGTAGTTTCTTTGCGTTGAGCAGACTCCATTTAAATATTAATTTCTTTATTGTGAAAAAGTAAAATATTCTTGCATAATTTCAAATTTGAGATTGCTTTCATAAGCATTCTTACAAAATGTAAAGATATTTAAGTTTTAATGAAGTCAAAGTACAAGATTTATTTAATTACATCACTCATCCTAATTATGAAACAAGAGCTTAATTACTTCATGACTATGATTTCACCACCTTTGATGCTTAATATCTTTGTTAAGTTTAGGTGGGATCCTTAAATTATTACTATATTTATCATTATCTCTACCTTCCTTGCTTTTCTAAGCACTCTCATTATTTTACTTACGATTATCAGCATCTATTTATTTATCGCTATTACTTATTTTGAGTTTTTATGGTTTCTCCTTTTATTTATCTAAGATTGATCTCAGAAACGACTTACCAGTCTTGTTGGCATCACTTTGGCTTAATTTATTTGGGCTTAAGTCTATTTTACTACTAGTTTCATGAGGCTATACTTTAATCTTCCTGTTGAATTTAAACAAGTCCAAACTCTTGCTTCGGCATCTATCTCTGAATGACTCTTTTTGACTTTAATTTTTTTGTTTAGAAGTATGTCTCTGACGTTTTTAAAGCAATTTACTACGATCTTCTACTTATTTGATGGGCGAACGCTTTTCACTTAATTTATGAGGTTTATTTGCTTTTAAATCACATTTCTATGAGATGCTATCTCCTCTACGTTCAATGGTCAATTTAACTTCCTCTTATTTTACGGTAGGTTTGGTTATAACTTTATTATCCTGTTTATCATTTTTTCTATAATTTTTATCTAATTTAGACATAGGAGAGTGCTCATGTCTTTTTTACTTCTATATCGAATGAGACTTCCTTTTTGACTTCACTAAATATAATTAAAATTTTATAAGTTTGAGTAAATTACTTTAGCTATTTAATTTAAGTGAAATTTAGCCTTAAAGATAACTAACTAATATGACTAGTAATCATAAAACCCTTGGAAAATTAATGATATATTGAGAAATTATTAAAATTTAATTTCATTTTATAAATTTTCAATTTTAAATTAAACTCTAAATAAATTCAATTAACAAAATATCTTTTTATATTTGGGTTTTAAATCAGATTTATGATTCTATTTATGTTTATTCTTTTTATCTTTAGATCTACTTTTACTTCTCTTATTATATTTTTTATGATTTGTTTGATCTCTTTTGCTATATTTTTGACTTTTATCACTTTTTCGCTCTTTATCCCTGCTTCTCTCTCTGTTTTTACTCGAACGCTTATTATTATGCTTTTAATCTCTTCTCTTATCATTTTCTCTATGTTTCGATGATTAATGACTAATATAACTTGAATCTTCTTTTCTTGCTTTTAAAGATTGCCTATCTTCAACTTTTAATCTTTAAAACTCATTTTTTGCTTCTCTTTTATGTTTTTCTTCGTGATTTATCTATTATTTACAATTTTAGGATTTTTATTCGACTTAATATAGTTAAGTATTTTCTTTTGATTGAACAAATCTCTTAATTAGCTCAATTTTAACTTAATCCACCTTTTCCTCATCAATAAATTAGTTGTGTATGTTTTGATTGATTTCTGATTCGTTTTCAGTGCCTGAGGTATCATCCTAGTCAGATTCATTAAAAGCCAAAGAATTTATGTTCTTTAAGTTATTTATCTGACTTTATTTCTATTGAGCTACTAGAACTTCATTGCAATATTGAGAGTTATCTTGGTTTTATGATTCATTAATTTCCTCTTTGAAACTAAATTCTGCTCTTTCCTAATGTTCTTACAATTATTCCTATGCCTGAGTTTCTTCAATTATTATTTATTATTAACTACTTTTTACACTACTCTAACTCTGATTAATATTTTTGAATCCTTGAGCCAATTCATATAAACTTGGCTAATTCTGTATCAATTGGCAAATCAACTACTGCTTGTTCTTAATTTTATCAAATGTTTCAATTTATTCTCTCTTTCTAGTGATCATGTTTTCGCATAGATACGATACTAATTTCTTAATTGAATCTTATGAGTTGTCAAGCAGACAGAGTTCTCTTATTAAATTCATTAAAATATTTCTTTTGTAATATTAAGGAGTATATTAAACTTTAGTTTTCGATATATTGTATATATAATACGCTATAATAAATTAACAGTCTTGCAATATGAAATTAAGCTTAGACATATCAAACATCTTATCTATGTCAATATCCCTTTGACTAGCATTGCTACTTTGATAATGATTAATTTTCCCTCTTTCAATTATCATTAAATTATTGGTTTATTCCATGGGCACTTTACTCTTAATAACAATCTCTATTTAGTAGAACTTCATATCTTCAAATTTCAAGCTTTCTTAATATTCATGAAAGTATAATTCCCTCATTTTTTAAAGCTGCTATGGGGATAAGAAATTCTGTAATTTATCGAATTCAAGAGGCTACACTATTTTTATTATTCCAAGCCAAAAGCGAGAAATTTGAGATTTTAGAAGGAAAAATTTATCAAATTGAGTTTGATTTATGATTATGTCTAAGTCTAAGCGGTCAAGAGCCAATATGTTTTGGGATATGTGTTTAACAGTTTTCTAGCTATTTTATGGTTTTACTTTTTCTAATTTAACAAGAAAAAATATATAGAATCAATTTATAATTTTATAAATCTTATAGGATTTCATTTTCATTATTTTTTTGGTCATTTAAGTCTTAGAAAAGGAAAATTGTATATTTAATTTAAATGAGTTATTTAATTTTTGAAAAAATTGGATAAATATTAAATTTAAGAATAAAATAAAAATTGTTTATATAAGCCTCTGCCATTTGTTGTTTGATATAAATAATAAATACAATATTAGTTATAATAAATAATTTAAAAATTATATCATGAATTCATAAGTATCAATGTGTTGAATTTTCTTAATCATGACTAAACTCGATGAATTAGTTAATTTTTCTATGTGCCTATCTCTAAAATTCAATTAATGCTTTCTTTATAGTAGTTTCTTGTAAAATTGTGATAGACCAGGCATGTTTTGAAGTGCCTCTATATCACTTGGTATGTTAATTCCAAGTTCATACATGAAATAGGGGAGAGCAGAGTGACAAATGTATTAATCTGGCTTGCTGGAAATCTCTTAAATTGCCTGCTTTGCATTTTGGATATTTTTTAGTTTATTTGAAGATTCTATAGTGGATCTTCTGGGAATATCATGAATTAGAGTAGAAAGTTCTTTGTTCATAAACAAGTTGAAATTGCTAGATTTGCATAGAGAGCAGATTAGTTTGTTTTTATCTACAGGTTTTATGCTATATTTTTAAAACTTCATCTGCAGAGTCTGATAGCCTATGGATTAGTGTCAGGATAAAAAATATAAAAATTACATTTTTGACAAATGCTGCAACCACAGCAAGATTTAGAGAATACTGCTTAAACCTATGGATTCATTAAATTACATAAACATTCTTGACATTTCAGCATCAATGAATTACTAATTAAAGATAAGAACTTTAATGATTTTTTCTTACTTCAAAACTGGGATCTTCATATATGTTTATTAGTTCTCCTCATTTTTGATTTTATCTCTTTCTAACTTCTGTTGAGCCAATTTTTATTCATTTAGCTTTCTCTCTTCTTCCTTTTCATCTTCGTCTTGCTAAATATGAACAATTTCATTTGGTACCATCATAGGTACTCTCTTGAATATCATGTAAACTTATCTATTAATTTACTTTTTATTAACAATTAACTTAATTTAAATAAGTTTAAGTGTCTGAGTCTACAAAGCCCTATTCAACCTCAATTTATTTATTTGTATTCCAAAATACAACTTTCTCAGTAGTAAAATCTATAAAAACATTGTTTTTGGTTACGAAACAAGTTAATTACTAATTTTCTTCTTTCTCTCAAGAAACTGTCTGATTTCTTGAATTGAAATAATGTGACTGTTAAATTTAAGAGTGTTGAAGTTTTTCTCACTCTCAAATTTGTAGAAGATTCTATGGGCGTGATTCATCTTCAAAGGATCGGATATCAAATGTTTTATGCAAACTTTTAATTATGTTTATATAAAAACTTAAAATGACTAATAATTAAAACCAAGATATTTCAATGAATTCTTGCTTATAAAAACTGTATTTTAAAGCATATACCACACTATATAATGAATTGAATTATAACAAATTAAATAAATATTATTAGCTACCATAAAAATGAATATTATTGAGAAGTACTACATGAGGAAAGCTAATTCGTTTTCCACGGATGATAAGTATAATTCTATTGAAGAAGGCGACATTAAATTGATTAGAAACGCAGAGTTTTATAGTTATTTATACAATAATGATAATAATCAATTTTAATTAGATTATACATGGTAGCAGCACCTATTGCAACAGTAGGAGCAGTATATTTGTTGAATAAATTACGCAGTGAAATGTTGATGTCTCAGCATTTCTTCTATGCAATTAAGAGATATTAGGATAACTTCCAGTCTAAGTACAGAAGATAGAATGATAGAACAACACAATAATACAGTGATAGTTAGCAGTCATCTAATGAATAGTCATAAAATAATGGTGATTAAAACGTTGGAAGTATTTATCAACAAATCGAGCAGTAGAAGAAAGAAGAGCTACTAAAACAACAAGAGGCTTTAAAATTAAAGTAAGAAGAGCTAATGAAGTCATAAAAAGAGCAATAGCAATATAAGAAAAACCCAGACCCGTTATAAAGAAGGTTGAGATAAAAGTAACTTCAAAGCTAGGGTGTTGAGGAAGTATTCAGTTCTAGAAAAATAACTAGTAGAAAAGAGGAGAATATATCAAAGAAATTAGCATCCCCAAACCCTGGATAGTATATAGAGGGAGCAGCTCAATAATACTATGAAAGCTTCGAAAAGCAAAGAGGCTCTCTATATACTGAGACTCTTAACGAATAACAAAAGAGAAATATGTCTGGACCTTATGAAGCTTAAGAAAACTAAAACTCTTTCAACAAATCAAGAAGCAAAATGAGAGGAATGCGTTTCGGAGGCATCAGAGAAACCTTTTAAAACCTAGTTAAAAGTGGCAAAGGTTAAAGGAGACTTACTATTTTCATGTACCTCTTTCCAGCCCTAGTGAGCTTTGGTCTTGCTGGCACAAACTACCTCTAAGTAACATTCGGTATATATTTAAAGTATTAAGCACTGGTTGATTCATTCTATCTTCAATAAAAAGATACCAATGAATTATCATTTTTAACTGACACTCAAGCTGTCATAATGAAATAAATCTAGAACACAAATCTACCTCAAGAACTAGCTCAAATACAAACGACTCACTGAAGTTTTTGACAACTTGCATACAAATTAATCATCTTAAATTTAAATTTGTGATTGTGCTAAATAAATACATTTCAATTTCTCGATTTAATCATACTTGTATTATTTAGTTAGAGAGTAAAAGTCATGCAATTTTAGATAGAAGTAAAAATTATAAAGCCTTATATTGTGAAAGCTTCTGGTGTAAGTTAAATGATTCAGACATAGTTCTGATAAGCATCCATGTTCCTCTTAAGAATATTGTCAAGAGGTCCAAGCAATCTCTTAAAGCTGTTTCTCTCAAGCAAAACCACCTTGACTTTTGTTGTGGCGATAACATTTGCTGCTCTTGGCTCGTTTCTTAAAAGTGCCAACTCACCAAAATAATCACCAGGCTTGTATGACATCACTTATTTTGGTGGTTAACCTGCTTCTAAAGTCTTTGTTGCAATTGCTTCACCTTCACTAATGATATAGAACACATTCAAATTATTAATAAAAACTTTCATTAAAAATGACATTGCCAAGTTCGCCCTATAAATGCTTATTAAAATAGTAGTTCTCGTACTTCTTTGATAATAAATTCATTAGCCTCATACTTCTCTTCTTTAATTGCATCAGCTAATTTTGATCTTTCATAGTGGTCCATGTTCTGAAGTAGCTTAACACTCTTCAGGAAATCCTCATAAATTTCTCTTTTACGTCTATAAAGAAATTTAACACAGTTTTTAAATTTACGCTGCAGCATCCTTAACTATATAGTTGAAAGTATTTCTGTCCAATACCCACAAGAAACAATCAGTCTTTGCCTTAATTGTTGCAGCTCTGGGGGCATTGTAAAGCAAAGCTAATTCTCCGAAAGCATCACCTGGTTCGTAATTTTTCAAAAACTTTGGCTCATGTTCTCCTGGCTAAATTAATTGTTAACCCCTCTCTCTATACTTACAAATTATTTGAAGCAGTCAAGAACACCTTCTTCAACGACAAAAAGTTAATCTCCCTTTTCCCCTTCGATAATAATGCTTTCTCCAGCTGTTGCTCTTTATTCATCCATAGCGTCAATTACGACCTCGAGCTCATTCTCATCTAATGCAGAAAACATGAAAGACTACTTAAGTCTATTTCTGATTCTAAATAAGAGATGGTTCAATAAATAGCTGATTAATTTAAGAATCTTACTTGTCCTTGATTTAGTCAGATTTGTGAATGATTGTAGGAACAAACGACTCTTTTTTGTGATATTTGCCGAACACCTCAGCGCTGACTGAAATTCATTAAAATAATAAGCACAATAATTCTCATGTTTTAAGACAGATGCTTTGCCTTTTGTGGGTTAAAGTTCATGTCCTGCACTGTATCTTCATCCTGTCACATTCGAATTAGTTATTTTTGATTTAAAATAGTTAATGTTTCAAAACTCTAATTGTTATAATCAATTTGGATACATGTCAACATTTATCTTTCAATTTTTATCCACTTAAAACTCACAAACTAATGTTTGAGAATACTTTGTTATATCTAATTGACTTCTTACCTCTGAATCTTCAGAGTCGTCAGTCTGATCCTTATCTTCATGAGTTTTGCTTTTCAATTTGAGCTTAAGTTTGGACTGCTCTCTTCTCAATCTCTCAAGCTCCTCTCTCTCTTCAGCTGTGATGGGAGCTGTACCAACGCCCTTCATATCCTCCAAAAATTGAATCATGTATGGTAGCTATATTATCATTACAATTAATTCAAAGTTTAAGTGATTTATACAATAAATCTCAAGGAAACTTACAGGGTCTTCTGGCTTTTTAGTGAGCAAGTGAGCTACAAGTTTTTCAAGAATCTCTTTCACTTCGAATTATCTACTACAATAGGGGTTAGCTCAGTATTTCAATGTAAATAAATGCTGAAATTAAGATACTTACTTTTATTCCATTTAATCAAAATATTATAATAATTTCTTCTTGAGATATTTATCAAATAATTCCATTGATTCAATAATCTTCAAAAAATACCTCTTCAATTAATATTTGATTTAAATATTAGACGATGAAATGATGCTTGAAAATTAATAAATTTCAATAATTACACAATGCATTTTTTGAGGTCCCAAGCATTATTATATGTACATATTTTAACTTTGTAATTTTTTCCTGTTTTTAACAATTCATTTCCTATTTTATAATTTATCTCCGTCCTTTGTTTAATCATGTTAAAACCTTGATCTGCTTGCTTTAGCAGCGGAATGCAGGAGAACTTTAAACGATATTATATGTAGTGCTTGACCAAAACATAAAGCCAGTATGAGTAGGTATTGTGCAATCATTAGGATGCCAAGGAATTCAGTTAATAGTATTTTAGATAAGCCCCAGCAGCAGTACCCAAAAATAATCAAGAAAAATACGCATTCCACGAACAAGTACAAATCCACAATAAATCTAAATTTGCTCAACGTAAAGAAATCTCGAACTTTTTCAGTGCCAAAGAGAAATAACACATTCAATATTAATGGGACTATGAATAGAAAGAGATCTATGAAAAATAGAGCCACGCTCCAAAATGATATGCAATATATGAATTGAGAAGCTATCACATGCACCAGAACAACTCCGTTGAAAGTTAGCTTTGCTTTTAAATTGGGTGATAGGTCTGTGTATAAGTTGTAAATATCCATTATTATTTTATGAATTTATTATAAATTATAATCAATTAATACTTATCAGCATTCTTCATTCATTGTTAGATTATTAATAAATTAAGGGAAAATAGTAGTATACAATTTAAATTTTTCTCACTTTGGTGATAAGACTTGAATATCAAAATTTGCAAGGTTATCTTCCAAGTCTTCAAACTCTTCAGATATAAAAGCAGATTTGAGTACATTTTTCCAAAGTTTATAATGCTTTTTGTGATTGAAACTAATTTCGCTTCTCGAAGACATTCTACTTAATGTCATTATGCTATGAATAGATACAGAGCTTTAATCTAGCTGAAGTAAATTTTAAGGCAATAAATAGTCGCAACCTTCACGTGCTTGTTTTATTAGACCGATTATTGCTGGAAATTCATCGAGCTATAAAATTTTCTTTTGAAGGTGCTGCAAAAGAGCAATAGCAACCTTATAAAAAGAGGTCCATTTATTTTCAAAAAACTCATTCAAGTACACAGCCTATATAAAAAATGGGTTAAAATTTAAATTACATTTATTCTTAGAGGTATGCAACTTAAGAAAAGACTCATTATCCATTCAGTTGAAAAATAACAAATTTATATATCACTTTTCTCCTATTTTAACAATGAAAATAAGATGTAGTAATCTTACCAAATGCTCGAACACCTCTGACAAGTATTACTAGCCTAACTATTAAATCGCACTTTCATGAAGCTTAAGACCTGGCAAATTTTACTTGTAAATCTCTTTCAATTTATACTGATCCATTAATGCTAGCAAAAGCCAAAATGAAGCAACTTCACCCGCATGATACAATAAGCTAGCTGCTACAAAATTCATACCTTGTACATAACTTATCTAGGGTTCATAGTGTGCATAAGCAATTAATACTCTCATTAAAGCTATTTACATTTGTGGTTATTAAAAGCAAGAATAATTAGTGAAAGTTCTTTCCACATCCTTCTTTATCATGTTCCTTAAATATCTCAACTAAGGGGCACTGGTAAGAAATCCTTCATACATCTTTTTGAAAATCTCATGATCATACTTATCTTGATATGTAATTTCAATCCAGGTTTTGGCATGCTGGCACATAAAATCTTTTTCATTAAAGTTACTCAGTCTACGTGAGCATTCACATTATTTACCTATGTCTTATATATCCTCATCGGCATTGAAATCTTCAAGCTCAAAATCATCGTCTACTGACTTATTCAATTTTTATTTCTTTTGTAATTTTATGTTTTCTTAGCGAGCTGCTGGTCCTCTAGCGCTATTTAGATTTTGAATGTGATCTACTCTATAAATTTCTTATTTTTGATTTTTAGAATCAGTTTATTATAAAAGAGTCAGTTTTTAGAGAGAAAAATCAAATCTTTTGCTTATATTTTCTACAGGAGTTGTACAGTTAAACTAAAATTGACCTGAGGAGATTGATTGTTGAATTATATTTGGATTTGTTGAAGGGTCTTAAAGATTGTTATTCACATTATAGGATCGCATTTACATGCTTGGTGAGTACTCAGAGGTATGAATAGTCTTCATCTTTCCTCTTTAGGTTTAGAAAGTTTGGTTTATTTATGATTAAGTGCTCGTCTAGTTGCTTGGGTTAGAATAAAAAAACTTTAATACTATTATTTGAATTGTAGGCTGCGCTGTAATCCCCTTCATTTTGAACTTAGAGCTTTAATTAAGGAGAAAATTTTCTATCGCTTTCCATTTGTAATGGAGAAAGCGGAGGACTTTTCTATTGCTTAGATTCTTTGAAATACTGGTATTTTGTCTTATAAGAAGAGTTCATAGGTTTCGACACTTCATGATTATGCTTATTAATAGATAATGATTTATTAGGTGTATTTAGTTTCTTCGGGATTGTTTTGGCGGGTGTTTATTCTTTTGAAGTTTATTTGGATTGCTACTTCTCAAATTGCTGGTCTTATTATGACATTTATTTTGCAAAATTAACACCAAAATCTTTCCTTCTGATGTTAAGTATACTTTTCTTCGGATTATTTTGAGGTATCTTGCTTGCAGCATGCTAATTAAATTTCTTTTTGGAAGCTGAATTATCTTACGTCATCTGCTAGGTTATAATAACATCTTAATTCTATTCAACCTGATGATTATGTTGCTAATTTTATCTTTAGAATTAGAAGTATCTAAGCTAACTCTAATGAGTGGAAATATTAATATCTTTAATATCAATTCCGCTTTTGAAATTGTCTTATATTAATATAGGGTCATTAACTTTAATTAAGGGGTTTCTATTTTGAGAATGAATATGCTGAGTTAAGGGAATCGTCTCTTCCTCAGTTGACCTTTGAAGTTTTTTTCTTTCACTTACATAAGTATCGATGAATGACTTGAAAAGCTTAGAAGGTTAATGATATACTGGCTATTGGACTTATTAAATTTGTAAGAGCTATTAATCCTTTAATTGAAATTGGTTGACATCTAGATTGTTATGAACAAATTGCCCATTCGAAATATTACTAGTATTTAGATCTTGACTTTAAACTCTGTTACTTTTTGGTGACTAATCTACTAAGTCAGACTCAGTTGGAAGTATAACTTTTGACATTAAATGTTTTGATTATTCATCATATAAAGATCTATTCATTCTTCTATGTCTTCCCTTGCTATTTAATTGAATCATACTCTTGTCAGATGTATTAGAGTAGAGCGCTATGCTATTAGTTGTATTTTTTGCTTGATAATCTTCAATGTTTACTCTAACTACTTTGACATCTTTGTTCATAGAATTATTCCTATGATCTTTCAACAAATTTGCATTCTTTTGTTACTAATAAAGTAGAGAATTCTTTAGAAAAGATTATTATTGAACATGCGTAGCATTCAAAACCCCAAAACCCCTTAGTGAGGTTTATAAGTGCTTTAATTTGTAGGGTATAGTTGGGGTCTTATTGGGGTTAGTAGAGAAATTAGGCCAATTTGTAAAATGAGAAATAGAAATTAGCGAAATTTAGGTTCTATTTATGATGAGTAATATTTAGATTTACTGCTTAAGCTTAGGTATAGTACAAGCATTAAAATAGACTTAGTCAAACCTGTAATGAATTATCCAGCTTTAGCAAAGCTCATGTGCAAGAGTGCCTCAACATTTAGGAATCATTGCTTATTGGATGTTTAGCATTATACTTCAGGCACTTGAAAGCATCCTGCAAGAAAATAAAAGTTCTCACAGCACCATATTGACTACCTCTGTGATTCGAAGACTTTAAAGTATTGGGCACACTTTCCACTAGACTAGCGAGCTGTGATGTTTCATCGCAAGTTTCCTGACATGCGTATCTCTCCATAAACTATAGCCAACATTTATAGAAGAAATGGTATTACTTTCAAGACTGTCAACAGAGTGAAGAGAGTGATTGATTTTACAGTGCCATTTTATAGTAATAATTTAAACTACGTATATGATTAAATGCAGAGAGCTATTACTAATAACATCAAGTTCATACACTATGATGAAGCAGTGTTTACATTCAACACCTTTATTAATAAGTCTTGGTATAAGAAGTATGATAATATAGAAGTCTACGATTAGAAAGTAAAGGTTGTAACCCATGCAATTTTAGCAGGTATTAGTGAAGACTCTGGGTTAGAAAGTTATGTTATTCATCCTCGCTCTATTAAGCGAGAGTAGTACATAGAGTTCCTACATAAGCTGAGAGATAAATACAATGATTAAGAGATCATCCTGTTTGTTGACAACCTCTCAGTTCATAAGACTAAGGAGTCTAAGAAAGCTTATGAAGAGTTAAACATTACTCCTGTATACAATGTTCCTTACAGCCCTTAATTTAATGGAATTGAATTCTACTGGAGTTAAATCAAGACCCACTACAAGAAACTGCTGCTATATCACCTAATGCATGACTTGCCTATAGATACAGTAGACTTGATTCAGAGTAGCTGCAAGAGAGTAAGCATAGATAAGACAACAGTTTGTGCGAGAGAAGGAAGAATGAATGTTTATATATAGTGTTATATTTAAATGAATGAATAAGTTCACATATTAAATTAACCCAGAAAGGGATTAGGCTTCTCCTTCTTATCCTCTTCTTATGGCTTGCTTTGGCCCATATTTCTTCTCTTAGTGCCAGCTCCTGCATCTATGTTCATTTCATCTGGCTTTTAAAAATCTTTATAAAGTCTCTTGCTCACTTCATGAAAAGTATGACTTTCTCTCTCTGTGAACCTTTGCATGTTCTTTCATTAAGAATATAGCAGTTTCAGGTTTCCCTACAAAGTTATGTGTAAAGCTTACTAGAGAAGTATGGATGCTTCTTAAGCTCCGCAAGCCAGGTCTCGCTTATTAGTATGCCTTGCTTCTTTTAATCTTCAGGGGAAATAGAGTAGCATTTCTTGTGAGCTTCTTCAACGATATCTCTGAGATAGCTCTCTCTTAAAGTGCCAAGAACACCAACGAAGAAGCTCCTTTCTGGAAGTTTGTTAGAGAGTTGTTTCTTGGTAGGAAGATAAACTTCCAACTCTTCATCTTTCATCGCATCATCGTAGAGATTAGTGACTGAAATCTCTGGGTAGTTTGGTATTTCTATCAACTTAATTTCATTGTTTTTTAAGGCTTTCTTCTCATCACAGAGTATCGCTCTTAGAAATGAGATTTTGGTACCTTCCATCGTTGGAAGGAATAAACCCACTATAGTATATGATTAAGTATATGTCACATGCTTACCATGCTAAGTGAGGTATCGATAAAGATCTTCCTTGCTTCTAAATCTTGAGATCATTTCTTAAGCTTCAACCCTCTTCATTGCAGTACTTATAGCTTCTCTTCTTATTGAATTTCAAATTTTAATATATAGAGTTCTGGATTCTACTACTTAAAATCTTAGTATTAAATATGGGCATCTTATAGGAGGTCAACCTGTTAAGGATACGTGCAGAAATCTGGCAGAAGCTGTAAGAAACTTCAGAGATGGAGCTCCATTTTTATCAATTTAGTTCCATTAAATTAGTACTAAACTAAATTTGTTTAAATTTAATTAGTACTGTTACTAATTCGGTTTAATTTTAATTGGTACCAATTTAATAGTACCAAAACTTAAATAGTACCTAATTTTAAACTAATGAGATTTTAAGGGAAAAGTTCAAAAATGGTTCAAAACCTAATTGGTACCAGTACCAACCTGAATATTATCTAAGTTAGTACCAAAATTAAAAATATTAAGCATGAAATTAGAAAAATTATATTAAAAACTAAGTATAAATTTGAGCTCTAACACTTCAATATCAACCATTAGTGCTGCAGTGCCAACCTATACATAGTTCTATAACTAAAGAGGTTATTAGAGCTTTAAAATACTAATTTAAATTTGAATTTAAACATGGCGGCTAACTTAAATCGTAAAGCAATCTCTCTTTGCAATGGTTAATCACAGCTAAACTTTGGCACCACTAAAAAGCAAGAAGTTATTTATATTGAGAGGGAAGTAGAGTTAAGAGCTCTTTAGTTTGAAGCAGAGGTCTTCAAAATTGAAGTATCTAACTAGAAGGGGAGAACAGAGATAGGACCTTAAACATAAATTGAATATGTTGAGGAGCTAAAAGAACAGCAACAAATTGAGAAATAAAAACTCTTTGAATGCAATGATTGTTAAAACTTCTTCTCAACTGAGTAGAGCTTGAAGAGGCATATTAAAGAAATACATTCTGGTAAAGCGAAGATTTATTTCAAGAATGGTAAGGTGAATGGCAGGTATTAATGCAGGACTTGCATGAAGTCTTACACTCACTCAGCTAAGGTTAAAAGACACATGCAAAAGCATCATTTAAGCGAGTTTTTAATGTAAGATTAAGAGACTTAAAAACTTATACCTGCCAAGAGAAAGTCTAAAACTCTTGAATCTTTAAGAGAGTAGTAAGAAAAGCTCAAGAGGCAGAAACGATATGAGTCAATGAATCAACCTGCAGGCAATACATTTTTAGCATGCTTCTAAGAGAGAGCTATGTATATTCCTGCATTAAATGCTGTAGATCTTAGCAGTTGTATAGAAAACTAATTGAATATAAACGTGCCTAGCAAGTCAAAACTTATAGTAGTCGACGAGTTTGCATACAAAGTATATCCTTTCAGCTATCTCATTAAGAATGAACAGTATTAGAATGAGTTTGAAAATGAATACATAGTACTGAGAGAGGCTTAGAAAAGATAATGTAAAAACTTAGCTAAGCTCGACGGGATTATCCTTGGCCATGGTTTTATTGCATTGAGACTCAAGAAGTTTGAAATTACTCTAAGAGAGTATCTCTACCATAATAGATATCCTGATGATTTGAATGAGATTCTCTGACTAATAGTGTGAAAGAGCTCCATGATTTAGATTATGTTCATAGAGATTTGAAGCCAGAAAATGTAATGCTAAATCTCTGCCCTTTAGAAGTTGCAGTCATAGATTTTAAAAGAGCGATAAGATAAGAGATAGTAACATTAGCAAAGGTTCTTGGGACACCAGGATACTTTCCAATCAGAGAGAAGTGGACAAATGGCTCTGTTTAGTGGGATGTATGGGCAGTTGCTGCTACCATATTAGAAAGTGACATGGAAAGCATGTCTTACTTTGGTACTAAGCATGAAAAACAATCAATTAGCTTAGCTTAGAAGCATATAAAGTAAGAATATGTCTGCGAAGAAATAAAAAGCATAGTAGACATGATAATCGTGAGAGCTCCTTCATATCCTAGATAATCCTTAGATGACATACTTGAGCCACTATAGAGAGCAAGATTCAAGAGATACAACAAAGACAAGCAGATTAAATTTGTTTGAATTAAGTACTCTAATACTCATTGAATATTCATTAAATTCACATAAAACCTGCGATTTCTCTACTAACCCCAATAAGACCCCAACTATACCCTACAAATCAAAGCACTTATAAACCTCACTAAGGGGTTTGGGGTTTTGATTACTGTTGCTTATATTATTTGAAATTAGTGGATTTTACTGAAGATTATGCTATCCTATAGTAGATTAACTTATAGTTTGCTTATTCTAACTGTGATAGTCTTTTATTTATTAAGCAAGTTTGTTGAATTTAGGCTCTATCTTCGGTGAAAGCTTAAGCTTTATATTCTGAGCTTAATTGCTGCTAAATTCGTTATTTAAATTCAACAAAACTTCATTATTTATGATTAAAGTTTAATCTAAAAACTTTTTGGAAATTAGAAATCAGAGGCTTAATGACAATGAGCTTAATGTAAGGATTGTGATTAAACTCGATTCTGCACTTTTATTTTGTCTTAATTATTCTATAAAGTCTATTTTACTTCATTTTGCTTCTTCATCAGTGACATTCCATTTTAGGAAACATCTTATTTTACGACTAAATTTTGTAATCCAATGAGAGAGCATATTTCTTTAACTTTCTATAATTTTTACTCTTAATCTGCTTCATCTACTTCGTCATAGATAATCGTAGAAATAGTAGTGGGTGATTAGTGGGATAATTACTAACCACTCAGGTTGTGGGTGATTTTATTTATAGATGAGTTTTAGGATTTTTATTTGACTTACTTTTAAGCCAAAAACCTTTAGATGTTTTTGCTATATTCCATCATTTGCATATTTTCTTTTTCTTATAAATTAATGATATTTTTAGATTTCTATAAATGTGCACGATAAAAGGATAAAATGCAAAGTAATATATAATAAATCTTTTGATTCAATAATTGAGTAGAATTAATAAAATAATTAAATTTAATTAAAAAATAGAAAAATTTCAATGTCAGACTCTGATTGTAAGTTCGATTAGATATAAATGATTATCTTTATTATTACAAGCCAAATCAACTTTCTAACCTTCTTTATTAAATTACAGAAGAAGAAACAAAGGGTGGTTACTAGAACTTCGGTGGTTTGGATGATGCAGCCCAGGAAGATTTTGATAATAGTGGAATGCCTACAGACACTAGAAACAATATGGAAGAGGAGGACCCTTATCATAACGATGAGCAAACTTACTAAGAGCACTTCAGAAAGACTTTTATTACAGAGAATTAGAAAAAAATGGCAGAGGGCACTACTAAATAAACATGGACTCTTCACGATATGATTATACCAGCTGGTAAAACTGCTAAATTAGTTAGAATCAAGAATCCTGGAGATAAAGACTTCAGAATTACTGAGATATGTGACAAGCTTAAGTTTTAAAAAATCTTTTTATTTAAAACTGGTTTGCAATGTAAATGGATAAAATTATATTGTTAATAAGTTCGTAAATGCAGCGCCAGTTATAATTTTATCAGGTGCCATGACTCAAAGAGCGTAAGATTTAATCATTTTTTCATGTAAAAAATTAAATAGTGGGAAAGCACTAGCTGGAATATGTAGAGCAGCTTTTAGGACAGATGCGTTTGTTATTGATTCAGGAGTTGGTTCTGGCATTGAAAAGTTTTGTCTTAGAAAAAGTATCATAAATCCCTATTTGTTTAAATAATTTTAGATGTAAATTTAATTGGAGTATGCCCAGAAAACGAAGTGACTTACCCAAAGATAAACCCTAATTAACGCAGAGATAATGAATTAACTAATGGTCATTCACATTTCTTCCTAATTGGTGATGAAAATAAAAAGTTTACTATCAATTTTTGGTAGAATTATAACTTAAATCAGTTGAAAAGATTTTGATTTAAATGAGTATTTCTTTAAAAAAAAATAAAGTTTGAGTGGGGAGATGAGTCACAAGTTAAATTTGATCTAGCATAAAGGTATTATTTATTTATTGAAGTTTAAAATTAAATATTAAATGTGAATCTAACTACAAAAGTCTTAGCAAAAGAATCATGATAAAAATGATAAAAAAAGTGTAGAAAGTAGAAGAATTTAACCCTTAAATATTAAAAAATGTTTCAAATCTGCTATTTTAATAATGTTGATTAATGACTTATTAACAAAGTTAAGTTTAAAATAAACCATTTATAGGATCGCATCAGGTAGAAGTAAATTTGGAGGCAACAAATCAAGCTGTAAAATTGTGACTGTAATCCTTGGTGATAACCCATATTGCCACAGAGATATAGAAATTGTACTAAAACCTTAACTTTCTTAACCTTACTCTAATTATAGTCATTAAATTTGGGCATTCCAATTGTTCTACTAGAGGGCAGTGACATGGCTAATGAAATACTCTAGCTTAAAGATGATTTTGACAGCAATATGAATCATGTTATTAGAATTATAAACAATATGCTGTACATTTTAGTTGAATGGAGGAAATGAAAGGGAATTCAACAATTCTTATGCATCAAAGAAAGAAGTAATGTAGAGACTGGGAGGAAGTAGATTTATAAGATGTAAAGAATCAAGTGAAGACCTAGCAAGCATAGTACATCTCATGTTAGCAGTTACACTCTTCTGATTACTTAAATTTATTACATTCTTTTATCATTAATTTTGCAATTAAATTTAAATTAATCTCATAAGATATGAAAATTTACAAAGGTAGAAAGCTATATTTTCTAGCAGATGCGTAATATTGTATAAAGAGCAAATAAACTAAAATTATAAATTATCTCTAAATGTTAAAATATGAGGCTATTTTTAGAATTTAGGTTTATATTATATTTATCATTTTTGACTAAGGTAAATCCTTCATTTAACCTTAATATAACAATTCAAATAATATTATAAATAGCATAAATGAGAAAATTTTCCAAAATTTATTAGATTACGTATACAAACCCAGAAAATTAATATTATTAGATTAATATTTATATAAATTCATAAAAATCTTATCTACTCTATATTTATATTTAAAATTTAAATTTATGCAATAAGTTGGGGTTGTCATGAGTATCTCAAATACAATGAGATAAAAATTCTTTTTAAAATATATATTAATTTTATACAAATTACAATAAATTTTTTGTGAGTTATACAGTTAATTCCTTACATAATATTCTAAGGGTATTTTATATTCATGCTATTGAAAAATATCCACAATCTTTTTATAATAATTTGAAGATTCCTTTTTTAAGAATATATTTTCAATATTTAAATTGTTTTATTACAATTTAAAAATCCCTCAAAAATATATCTTGATTAGTTCATTTTAAACTGTTAAATTCTGATTATTTCTCAAATCATTATTATGAAGTCTCACAAAGATTATTAAATTCTATTTATACAAATTCTTTGGAACTTAATTGCTCCTCACAGCACTTTGAAATATATCAAAATTTTAATTAATTTTCTTTTTTATTCATATAAGTTGTAGAAAAAGTATTGACTTCATTAAATAAATCAGTTATACGATAATAATTAATTTTATTTAATAACGCATTTGTATTATAGATTATTTAACAGTTTATAGCATGGAATTGTGAGCACGCGATCTATTAAAGGTAAATTGAAAAATGGATTATTTATTTAAAAATTGATAAATTTTAAATAATTTTACTGAAAACTTTATATTTTGTTGAAGTTGTATTTAAAATAAATTTAATAAGTACACTTATATATTTAATTACTTTTATGCGTATTTTATTTCTCAAATTTATTCAATCCTTATGATTGAATTGCAGTTTATATAATAATATCTTTAAGAATTAATTTGATATTCAGAGCAGTCAATTCAATCACTCCCGATTCACTCCTCTCAAATTAATTATAAAATATTTAATTCATCATAGTTAGTAATTTATAGCAGAATTATTGTTAATGAGATTAGGTTGTTATTATTTCCCGTAGATAGAGTTGAGATAGCCCATACTGCTTCCTACTCCTTATATATTGTTAATTGAATTTTATACTAATAAGTTTTATTATTGCCTTTGGATATGTTGATTTGCTGCGGCTATGAGTTGCTGAGTTCGTAGCGCATTTTGCAAGTTCTATTATTGCTAGAGTGCAATATTTCCACTTATCTGATAAGAATTTAATCATAAATTAGTAAAGAACAAAAGAGTTTAGAAAATTCAAGATTTATAGCAATTTATTTAGAATTTTGGATGAGTGGATATCTCAAATTTTGGTTTTGCAGTATAATGCTTCCATTTGAAATTCCTACTCCTTAATTGGATGACGTATTACCTAGGTTTAGCCCAAATTAACTTCCGATGAATTATTGAGGTAGTCTTGCTTGCTACAAGTTTACGAGTTGCTAGGGGTATAAAACTTGAGATATGTTATTTCCAGGGGTCATATTTTACACAAATCCTGGTCTGATTAAAAGCTACTACTGCCCAATTTAATTTTATTAAATTGGCTGAAGGTTCATCATACTTAAATAAACATGATTTAAAAATAATTTGATCAGGTAATATTGATTTTATACTTGGTTAAGAAGGTAGATTAGCCAAACTTTCTTGAGTCAAATTGTTTAGTTTTTATTATTAAAAATTGTTCTAATTTTGGATATATTACGCCATCTTTTATCCATCATTTAGCTCTTGAGATTGCTAGGTCATCTACTATCATAAAATTATAATTAATATACATATTACTATAGATATAGGTATTTTAACCATTTTATCGTAATAAAACCAAGAAATATAAAGCAATTTATTGTATAAATACTAGCAATCAGTTCCTTAATCGTCATCGTCTTCGAGTAACTCAGTTATTTGTTTTTTAGTGTATGAAAAATTAGTTTTTGCCTATTATTAAAGTTAATTAACAAGATATTTTATTATTACCTATAGACCTTGAATTATCATGGCGTACTTATCGTACAATTTTGCTGCTCTCAACTCATTAGATTTATAGTTTAAATTATATTATAAAAACAACTAAAATTTATTTTAAGAAAATAATGATAAAAGTTTCAATACATATATTTAGATATGGCTCCCAAGTATTTCTTTGCGATGCCTTTAACAATCATGACCTATAGAATGAGTTAGCTTTATTTCAAAGTGTATTACCTGCCATTTTTTGCCATTTTTGGAAACTCCTCTAAACTTAGAACCTCTTTAGCTTCGTGTTTGCAAGTACAAAGATTTTTGCTTTGACTTATTATATTTACTTTTTAAAAAAAAAGAAATCTTTTAAATCATAACCACAAGTTAGACGTCTTCTTCTAACTGTTCTAGAGAAGCGAGTAGCGATTCTCTGCGCTTGTTAAGCTCCAATTCACATCGCTCGTCCTCGATCTCTTGCTCAGTTTAAGGTTAGCCAAATATAGAAGATTTTCCAACGAAGACGTTATTATTGTGGTAATCATAATTAATTTGACTTTATAATAATTAAAAATGATAGGAATGCAGTAATTATAGTTTACTATTGAATATAGCCATTTAACTTAATTTCTATAATTCTGAAAACTTATAATAAGCAATAGTTACAAATGGTTTTGCGTCTTACAATTCGACTTTATATGGCAAATCTTGCAATTGTTATTATTATTAGTTTGAATCCTTTTACATGATATATTCTTATTACTAGGATCTTATTTGCAATTATTGATTTTGAATAATTGCGTGCGAGTTTTGAATCGCTTAACTGTTTATATTTCCAAGATTTTAGATTTATTTAATAAAATCTTAGGCTGCAACATCTTCGTGCTCTGTTTTTACTTGTTGTAGTATTTTTGCGTCCATTTATTAATTGTCGTTCTCTATATTTCCTTAAACTATAAAAAATGCTTGAATTTCATTATATTCAATTGATTTCATTTTATCAATAGATTATTAATATTTTATTAATACAAGTAAATGTACATAATGTAAACAACCCTTTTACTATTTTTAGGTTTTGAATTGCCTTTTTAAGGATAACTTTTTTTAAAATACAAATTATGAGAATTATCTTATTATAATTATTTGTTAATCTCAACCAGCTGTAATAGCTAACTTTTATTAAAAATTTGTATTTATTAGAAGTAAGTATCCTCTTCTATATATTTTTAAATTTCCGCAATGTCCCCTCCTAAAATGAAGGAAGGTTTGAGCAATTAATTAGATTAGTCTTAAGATTAAGAATCTTGTTGATTTAGATTTATTGGGAAGAGTCTTAAATCTTAATTGTTAATACGCAAATATAAATACTTTGGAGAAAGAATTAAAAAAATAAATTAGAATTAAGAATTAAAACTAAATGCTTTAAATTAAATAAACCAATTGTAAATTTTACTATTATATCCATAAAAAAATATTCCTTCAATATTGAAATTGTCTTGGGATAGCAATTTTTCAAATAATATTCTCTCATTATTTATTGAAATATTATTAAACTTCACTTAAAAAGATAATATTCATAAAATTAATTTATAGACTAATCATTTTTGCGTATTTATAATAAATTTTATAATTTTAAGTTTAATATGATTATGTTATTCTGAGAATTTTGAGCAACTTTTTAATTGCGTATGGCATTAGAAAACTTTTTATTCTGTATTCAAATCATGAGCGGAGATGTTGTAGGTGGATTCAAAACCCCAAAACCCCTTAATGAGGTTTATAAGTGCTTTGATTTGTAGGGAATTTGTTAGGGGTTGGGATTATTAATAGGTTTTAAAGTGAAATTTATAGTAAATGTATTTAATTTAATCACTCAAAATGCACTTTTCGATCATGTGGAGAGGTCTGAAGTTTATCTTACTTAACCACAACTCTATCTGCTCTATTGATATGTCTGATCTTGAGTTTGGTTTTATTATTATTGACTCTGCCATTTGTTTCATTGATTGAGATACTCTTGTTTTTTCAATAAATTGCTTTATTCTTTGTTTTGCATCCTTCTCGCACCTTGTAGAGTAGTATTGGTTGCGCGGCATATTGCACTCTATGATTATTTGCCATAGCCCACACATCTCATTGTAAGTCTCCATCTTTCCAGTCTTCTCTTTCTGGATAATAGCCTGGAGTTCCCATTACTTCCAAGCCTTGATACTTCCACTCTTAATGCTCTGTTGAAATCAATAATTGTTATTGTTATGGTGAGAAGTTCAACATTATCAGGCTTGAGATCCCTGTGAACAAAGCCTAACTTATGAAGTTCTTTGATACCTTGAATAGCTTAGGTTGCTATTCATGCAAGCTATCTATGATTTCTTTGATCAGATATGAAATCTCTGAGTGTCATTTCAAAGAGTGGTAGTCTGAAAGCCTCATGATCTTTGGCTAGGAGAACAGCATCTAGCTTTATTAAGTATTTGCACTCTTTAAACTTAGCCTGAGTGAGTACTTACTCATTAGTAAACTCCATTTAATATTTATCATCACTAAGGAGATAGTTGAAGGATATACCTTGTAAGCATACTGATGATCCTTAATAACTTTCTTGTCATAGGAGTCCTCTAGAATTAGGTAGCTTTAGAGAGAAGTATCTAAATCAATCTATGCTAGTACTTGAATTTTCTTGTATTATATTTTAATCATGATTTTAGTGACCTCTGATGCTAAGAGGTTGCGTGCAATCCTCACATACTCTGATTCGCTTGCTTTTAAAGCTCAGCAGCTTAAAGAGGTTCCCTTGCTTTCTTTTGTTGAGCAACTTCAGTTGAGTGTCTTGATCTTCAACTTCTATCTCTTTCTTGTGGGCTTTTAAAATATGCTTCTTTAAGTCTCTTGTATGAGAGTACTGCTTATGGCACTCAAAGCAATCATACTTTCCATCAACTTTGTCATGCTTTAAGTAAACAGTAGGCTTAGCTTCCTTATGGACCTTCATATGCCTGTACCAGCTAGACTTATAAGTGAAGTCTCTTTCACACTTCTCACAAAAAAATACTTCAACTTCATCTGCTTACATAGAAACTTCATTTCTAACTTTCTCCTCCTCTCTGTCTCCGACACACTTGTTTGCCATTAATTTTCTATTATTAATTTCTATTTTAATAACAGAGACCTCAAGTGATAGCTCTGGTTGTTCTTTAAGTGAGTTCATCTCACAGCTATCACACTTTTTATTGCTGCCAAAGTAAGTCTCATTTAGTTTGATGGAAGTGCTGTTGTTTTCTTAAAATGTTAGCGCTCATATTTAAATTTGAATTTAAAATTATAAAACTGCCTCTATAACTGAGAGCTTATATGAGAGTTTTGCAAGTCTAGAAGTTTCAAGGGAGTTCTTTGAGTATTAGAGAAGAAATATGAGTGTTAAGAGACGATCCAGCTCTAAATATGTGTGAGGAAGTAACCATTTTTACTTTCAATAATAAGTTGATTATAGTACTTACCGATTTAGGAGGTGCACCTAAAGTACGTACTGCTTTAGGAGGTATTTTGTGATTTTATGATAAAATTAGGGTGCTCCTAATTAAGTACTAGCTTTAATTAATGCTCCTAATTAGGTTCTAGCATTTTATGAGCTGCTCCTAATTAAGTACGTACCAATTTAAATTTAAAAATATGGAACTATAACAGTAGAAATTGGTATCAATCTCTCAAGTTTGAAACCAGTTCTCAAAACCTTCTCCATATCCTTCTTAGAGGTTGACCTCCTATAGGATGGCCATATTTAATAGTAAGTTTTACAGAGGTTTATCATTGTCATCAATAAACTTAAATTTTAATATCATTTCTTAGATCTGTAAACAAGATGGAGTCAATGAATGATGTAATGAAAAGAGTGCAAGCGCAAGAATTGATTCAAAGATTTAGAAGCAAGGAGGATTTGCACCGCTACTTGGTGCAGCAAGGTAATGAACTCATAGTAACTCATCTTGATTATGTAGTTGGTTTGTTCTTGCCAACGATGGAAGGTACCAAAATTTCATTTCTAAGGGCGATACTCTGCGAAGAGAAGAAGCATTGAAAACTTAAGATGTAAAGTTTGCAGAGATTCCAAACTATCCAGAAATCTCAGTGACTAACTTATATGATGATGCTATGAATGACCCAGAGGTTTCGCTGTACCTGCCTACTAAGAAGCAGTTGTGAAATAAACTGCCTGAAAGAAACTATTTCTTTGGCATTCTTGCAACAATTAAAGCTGATTACTTGAAAGAAATTATTCAAGAATCTCATAAGAAAAGTTACAGCATCTCTTCAGAAGATAAGGACAGACAAGGGATCAAGATAAGTGAGAGCTGGCTATCTGAGCTGCATAAGCATCCTTATATTTCAAGTAAGATTTGTAGCTTAACTCTTTAGAAATCTGGTACTGGCATCTTCTTGATGAAGGAATAGAGCAAGCTTCACAGAGAGCGAAAGTCGCAGACAAAGTATGATTCAGCGAGAGACTTTATTCAAATATTCAGCCACCAGAGTCAATGAACATATATGCTGGAGCTGCAGTAAGAGAAGAAACTTATGTGGAGGGAAGCAAGAAGTAGAAGAGAAGAAAGAGAAGCCAGCTCCCTCTAAAGAATTTTAAATGTGATTTTTATATTCATTTATTAACTACAAAACTTATTTATATACATTCACTCTCCCTTCTTTAGCACACTTTTAAGTGAACATATTATCTACTCTCTTCGCTGAGCTTTTAATAAAGTTTACTGTGTCGATAGGTAGGTCATGCATCAAGTGATATAGCAGCAGTTCTTGTAATGACCTTTTAATATTCCCCAGTAGAACTCATTCCATTAAACTATGGACTGTAAGGTACGTTGAACACTGGCGTTATTCTAAGTTGTTCATAACTCTTCCTTGTTTCTTTGGTATTATGAACAGAAAGATTATCAACGAATAGTATAATCTCTTATTCAGGGTACTTCTCTCTCAGCTGTTCTAAGAATTTATATACTACTCTGTCTTAATAGAGCGAGGATGAATAAGATAAGTTTCTAAACCAGTATCCTCGCTAATTCCTCCAAGAATAGCCATTGTTTATACCTTGACTTTCTAGTCATATACTTCTATGTTGCTATGCCTCTTATACCAAGACTTCTAGATGAAAGTGTTGAATGTAAACACAGCCTCGTCAGCATGCATAAACTTAATATTATTCTATTAGGCTCTCTGCATTTAATTATAAATATAATTTAAGTTGTTGTTGTAAAATGGCAGAGTGAAATCAATCACTCTCTTGATACGATTCACACCTTTGTAAGAGATACCATTTCGTTTATAAATGTTAGCAACAGACTATGCAGAGATCTTCAACTCAGGGAACTGGCGGTGAAACATAATAGCTCGTTTGTCAAGAGAGAAGTGAGCCCAATACTTCAAAGTTTTTTCATTAATAAGACAGTCAATATGCTTCTATTGAAACTTTGACTTCCTCTAAGGCATTGAATTCAGCTATTATTGCTTTAGTTATACAGCTATAAGGCAGTGGGAGCGAACAGTTGAAGGACTTCTCTTTAAGAGCAGTGCAATTGACTTATAATTAAGTACAGGTTTGACTTATTCACTGTATATATCACATCCATATCGCAGTTTAAACACTAAATCTATATACTCTTCATCATAAATAGACCCCAAAAGCTTGCTATTTTTGTCTCGCATTTAATTAATAACCCCAACCCCTAAAACAAATTCCCTACAAATCAAAGCACTTATAAACCTCATTAAGGGGTTTTGGGGTTTTGATTGGTTGAGTGAATTGTAATCTTGTGGGATTTTACTGCTTATATTTGAGTGTTCAGCACTTTGGCTGATCTTTTGAGATAATTATATTTACATTTTATACTATGAAACCTAGTAAGTTAAGTAAGTGCTTTAATATTATAATTATTATAAAAAATTATTAAATTCAATAATATTTAAAATGCATTCCTTATAATAAGTTATGTAAGGTAAGATAATATTAATAAATTAAGAAATGACTATATTATTAAGTTAAGTATTTAAATGTTAAAAAAGTTTGCTCAAAATTGACCTTAAATTATTATACTCTATTTTCAAATAAACTATTATTTCAGTTAATAAAACTTAGGTTAATTATAATCTATACATTTTATCAATCTTCTATCAAAATGACAATGTAACAAATATCATAATAGATTTATATTTATTATTATTATTCTAAATTGATTATAGCATATTTAATATAAAACAACAGTTTTAATATATATATTAAAAATTATTAAAACTCAAAATCCTCGATTCATGTATATTTTTAATTTTGAAAGTACAAAATCTAAGAAATTATTTTGGGTAAAATTAATTAATATATATTAAGGTTATTCGCACTTAGTGAATTAAGTGAATTTAGTTTATTATATTGATCTTTTTAATTTAAAATGGGTAATGCTCTGTGTAGTGAAGGAGGCACTTCCACTGGGATTAGTAGCTCTCCAGTTTCATTCATGGAGTATGAGTATTTCAAGCCTATTCAGGAATAAAAGGAGAATTTGCTGCAAAAAAAGAAAAGAATGGATATTATGGCATCTGCTATGAACCAGGCTATGTTTGATATCAAGTACTGCATGGGAATGCTGGATCATCAAAGTGACGATGATCTTATTACTCGAATGGTTATAATTTAATTTAGAATTTTAAAGCTTTATGATATAAATTAGCAATAATGAGAGTGAAAGCATTGATATAAATAAAATGAAGAACAAATATTTGATGCAATAAAGAAGGAAAGGATCGGATGAAAGCGCAAGTTCAGCATTCATTTTTAATCATAATTGTACTTAAATTTAAAATAAAACTTAACTTTATAATATTCAATAAAATTTTCATGAGACGCGGAGAAGATTTGTATAAGGTAATAAAACAAAACTCTATCAATAATATTTTCGCACATCTACATATAATGTCTCTACCTTATATCCACTATAAAAATTGTGCAAAATAATTTTTCCCAAAAATATTTTCAAGTTATCTTAAACAAATCTATAGGAATATATAAGATAAAAGAAGCGTGAGGCAAGAATGAAAAAACAATAAGAGAACTCTATGAGAAAGCAAAAGTTTCAAGCAATAAGTAAATTCAAGAAAAAATCTTTTATAGAAGGAAATGAATAATCAGGGACAACAACTGGTGAGGTTAGCTACTCTACACCTAGAAATATGTACAATAAGACCCCAAAGAACATGTTTTAACCCATCACATTTTTGGGCGCTACCAATAAAAATACAAAATCAAAAATCTAGCTAAGAGATCCAAGAGGTTATTAGAATGGATTAGAGGCTATATAAGTGTTAATAAATTTTTTATGATGTTTTGACAAATAATTGCGGATCTATAGTTACTGTTAAAAATATTCAAGATAAAGTTATTTTATAAATGAGTCTATATTTGACCATCAAACTGGACCATAGCAGCCAAACATGAAAAACAGCATACATACTGAAGATGGATACTCAGACGATTCATATTTAACAATTAAACATTAAGACTAATCAGATATTGCTTCAAGTAAAAACTTCGGTTCTTCACAGTATTCTTAGCAATCTGACAATACTTTAGTGATTAAACGTGTCAAAAACTCATCCAGTTCTTCTTAAAGTTCCCGATCCCACATAAACATGAGCTCATCAAATATGAGCAGTTCATAGTACTCTAATTATACAACTTAAATCAGGAAAGTAAAGCAATCCCATAGTAATTCAAGACTGCTTCTAAATATGTCACAGTCAAGCTTTAACAACAGTTAGAGTTTCTTAGATTTAGATGAATCTGAAATTATAAGAAAAGACTTTGAAGAAGAGCTTGAGCAATCAAGCTTTGGTGGTAAAGGATCTTCAAAACAAATTTACTTTGATATTAATGAGGCTTAAATTTCTCCTTCTCTGGACAAATTTAGAATGAGTTTTGGGGTTAAGAAACCTTCAAAATCCTAATTTGGCAGTGATGATGAGCTAAATCAATTCGATGATGAAGTAAGATTCTCTTAAAACTTTGAAGCATTGAAGAAAAACATGATGGGTGATTAGTAGAGTAGTGCTTAAGATAATCAGCCACTTTCTGATAGAAGACATAGAAAGAATAAATTTTCTGGTGACCTTGACTTTAACTATGACTCAATAAAGTTTATTTCTACCTAAAGTTTTCTTTATATTTGCAATTATTCTTTAAAATGAATAAGAGAACTCGAACCCAAACTAGTTTATTAGAAAATCAACTTTGACTAAAAAGCTAAATGCAGATATTTACATTAAGAAAGAGTATCAAATAGAAGAGCAAGATGAGCATGCTAACTATCTTAGCGAATCTAGTTTTTCAACACCTTTCAAAAATAGATTCAAATCAAGGAACAAACTTGCACATGATACCAGCAAGAATCTTATTAATAAAGACACTGATTCCAAGACAGGCAACTCAAAGCATCCACAGTAAAAATCTTTAAATGATATTGTAGGAATACATTCGAAATTGGGAAATTAATTTAAATTAAATTAATTATAAATCAAAATCTTGGCAGTTAGAGTTGGCCAATTTATACGATTTGGGCTCATTCGATAGAGAATTCAAAATTAGCTGGACTTTCTTAATGGCAGTACTATTTTATCGCATTCCTGAAAGGAGATACCTCGACTTTAATGTGAGGGGTATAATTTAATGAATTTAGATACGTTTAATTAAAGTCGAGTTATCTCGCTCCAGGGATGCGATAAAATAGTACCGCCAATAATAAAGTCCAGCTAATTTTAAATTCTCTATCGAATGAGCCCAAAATCGTTTAAATTGGCCAACTTTAACTGCCAAGATTTTGATTTATAATTAATTTAATTTAAATTAATTTCCCAAATTTCGAATGTATTCCTACAATAGCAGTGTAAACTAAAATTTCCCTGAGAGCGATAGCGACGATGGTTCTGTAAGATTTTTAGAGGTCAGCTTTGAAGATCTAGAAGTACCTCCACTAGTTCAATCTAGAGAATCTTTTGGAATAATGTAGCCTAAGGAAACAGCCAGATTCCAAAATTCTAAAGTGCCACCCATTCAAATTAGAATGTTAAGTTAAAATTAACCAGACTCAAGTGATGGAAATAAAGTCAAGACCTCATAAAATTAAATTAAAGAATATAGTTTTGATTCAGTAAACCACTCTTTTGAGTAAATTATTTAATGAGTAAAAACAATTAAAAGATTTAATAGAATAAGAAAAATTAGATTAATGCTATATCTCAAGAATTTTGTATTTATTTATTTTAGAAGAAAGAACATTTTAATAAATAACCTTTACATTCAATTTTATTCTAGGAATCTTTATGTTTCATAAAAACAGGATCTCAACAATTCATATTAGTTCTCACCAAACTATCTGATTCCATAATAACCTAGGAGTTAGTAATTTTAAAATTAGCATTATTACCCTCCTACAAAACAATTAAATCCAATTATCCAATCCCAAGAACCAAATTAAACCTCTTAACAGTAACCTAAAACTTTCGTGTACTAGTAACCACCTCAATTATCCCAATCTAACTAATAAACAGGCATAGAATAACAGCAATTACCTTAATAATAATAGACACAATCGTAACAGCCAGACCCCTCATTACTCTATAAGAAATGCTTCCCAGGCGTGGCTAGTCTTAACTTCAAGGAGAGGTTCCCAGTTTTTTCTGATATACTCCAGAGATACAATAAAAATCTTAAGAATGTTAACACTAATGCCACTAATAATAATCAATCAAATTAAAATGCTAATTACATGTAAAAGAAGTGAAATAGATATTAAAAAAGAATAAAATCTGATATTTAAATGGAAAAAAGTGATTAAATAAAAATTGTTTTATATAACTATTTGCATTCAAATATAAAATAATTGTTATTCTTTTCTTTAAGTGAAGAAACTTTTCAAAAATAAGAGAATTGCTTCAATTTGGGATATATTTTATTATTTTTAATTTTATTTTTTGCAATAAATATGAAGGGTATCAATAATTTATTTAATTTATAAACATTTATAAAAAAATTATTCTTATTTTAAATATAAAAAATGAATTTAGCTCTATGAAAAAAATTAAACTTAGTTTTGACCTAATAGTATAGTTAATTAAATAATTTGATTTAAGATTCTCAAATTAATTGATTATTTTCTAGGTCATCTTCTACAGATAAAGCTCTCTATTATTAATTTAGCTATATAAGAAAACCAAAATAACTAGCAATACTTATATTCATTATGCCCCCAATATTTTCATTTTAATCTAAAATATATTTTACAATTTATACCCAAATGAGTCAAGAAACACCTACTTTAATAGCATCTCTTTTCCTTTTGATTGCCTCTGATGAACAAAGAGTAAGTTAAACATGAGATAACTCGAAATTATTTATATTAAATGAGTATTATGTTCTATATTATGTATTAACTCATTGTTAATTTTTTATGTAAAGATTGAGCTGCACAGATCAGATATGGCATTAAATTATCAATTCGACCCTGTGAAAGCTTTTCAATTATTGGATAGAAATTAAAATGACAAAATCACTGCAATAGAGATTGTGGCATACCTGAAGGATTAATACGAAAGAGTCAATGAGCTAGATGCCTAATTGGTCATTAAAGAATAAAATTTCTATATATCTTAATCTTTAAAGAACAATAAAAGTATTTAATTCTTAATGAGATACTCCAAATTTGTTTATTTGATTAAGAATATGATGCTAATCTTGACCAAGCATTGGATTTCTAAGAATTCGTAAAGTTCATCCTGCCATCTACAAATAAAATCTAAACTGAATTAGCATTGGAACGCAGCAATAATTCCTACTTGAGAGAATAATAAATTTCTCAGAAAGCTATTTCTTAGCTGACTGAGCATATCACCATGGAATTGAGATTTTTAAAGAAACGAAATGAAATAAAAAGACAACTACTTTTATATTAAGCTTAATTTTTTATATTCATCGATTCACATGTTATATTTAGTTATAAAATTCAGTAAAGTTATTAAAGTAAGTTAACTACTGATGAGAGAAGATTTCATTAAGAGCGAATACTTCAAAGCCATCTCACTTGATCAATAAAATATCACAATAAGAGATCTAATTAATTTTGTGAGAACTTTTGCAAATACTCAAATGAGGAATGATGAGTTAGAAGCTATACTTAGACGTATTGATCACAGTGCTGATTAAATGATTAATTATGAAGAATTTTGTGAAGTGGTCAGTGTGAATTAAAATTCATTAAAATTTTTCCGTCTTTACTTTAATATAAGAATTATTGAATGATCACAATATTAAGAGTTCAGAAGACATTCACAAACTTAATAATCATTCATCCTCCAAAGAGTTGAGGGAAGATATATAAAAGTCTCCATTAAGGAAATCTCCAAGTAAAAATGATTAGTACTACAAATCCATAGAAGAGACCCTTTAACAGTACTAGAACGATTCTGGAGATAAGCAAATTGAGAATCTGAACAATAAAAATGTGAAGCATGTTGGTTTAGTTAGCAGAGCTCTGGATTATGAGAACAACTATAATTTAAACAAGTATTTAATAATAAATTCACATATTTTAACCAGCTCAAGATAGCCAAAGAAACGGGAAATCGAGCAGCAGAAGAGATGATTAAGAAATCAATGAATTATCCTAAAATAATGCCTCTACTAACTCTCATCAACAAAATCAAGATTTATATTCACAATAATAATACGAAGAGAGACAGGAAATAGAACAAAACTAGGAGTCCTAGAATTAATCTCATGATAACTTAAAACCCATGACATTTAGATACCTTGGACTTTTAAAGAATTAAATAAAACTTGACAAGGAAGTGGAGATCTAAAAAGAAATACTATTCTAAAACTCTCTCTATAACTCCTTGGATGCTTTCAAGTTGATTGATCGTGAATAAAACGGATACATAACAGTGGAGGATTTGTATTATTTCATAAACTAGTAGAATAATGGGCAGATTATTAATTGCTTGTAAAGTTTAGAGAGATTTGTTTCGAGAAATGATAAAGATCAAGATTCTGTGCTAAACTTTCATGAGTTTTAAAGAGCTGTTACACCTAAGAATGAAAGTTATGTCATAGGGACTCATAAAAACGAGGGAACTTTTAAAAATTTATTAATTTTTATAAATAAAATGTTTGACTTTTTCCAGATATTCGCTTCAAAATGAAAATAAAAGCAGAGCCTAACTACAAAGCTCACTAGAATAACGCTAAGATTTAGAACATCATATAATAAATGAATGGAAACAGGACCTCAGAGAAATGATTATCACCTCAATGAGAGCAGAAGAAATCTTAGTAGAAATTAGAGATTAACTTGAAGTCGATGGTGACCAGGTGTTCTCGTAGATTGATAATATAGATATCGGATATTTCACAATCAGAACTTTCAGCAATTGGTTAAAAGAACAGGCAGGCTTCAATCTCAATGAATTGGAAACAAAAATGATATTGGCTCGCTACGACAAAGATTAAGACTATAGGATTTGCAGGGAGGAGTTCGTAAGTGAAGTGAACCCACTGAATATACAACAGCGCTAAGAGGAACAATTCTAAAATGATTAAGAAATACAAGAGCAGGAACAATAAGATCTTGCGAATGAAGAAGAGCAATATTAGAACTATGATGAGGATTAGTAGCTAGAATTGAACTAGGTTTAAATAGATGAAGAAGACCACTATGAATAATTTGAGGAAGAATCATTTCATGATAATCAAGATTTGGAATAACAATACGACAACGATGATGATGAGAATTTGGATTATGAGCAATAGGAACTGTTGAATAACTTACAAACTAATCAGGTTGACTAAAGTCTAAGTAGCCCAAAGAATCTGGAAGAGCTTCAGCTTGAAGAGTTGGATAATGTAAATGATATGGATGAGTCACTTAATGGAATTACCAACCCTCTATTGCACAATGTAAACAAAAACCTAAGCTACAAGATCATGCAGTATTATTAAACATTAAATGGAATTTTTGTTATTAGATGCCTGTTGATTTATTAATAAAATATGTAACTTATATTTATGTGAGTGATTTTATAATAAGTAAAAAGTGAGAAGTATAATAGAGTAAACAGCTACGATGATGAAAACTTGAATGACTGTGACATTATTAGATAGTAGACAACTTTAGATGGCAGAAGTGATTATGATATAAGCCAAGATAATAGCAAAAATAACTCTTTTCTAGAAAACAATAACAATTGATAGAAATAAGTATTAATTGTAATAAGATTCATTGTCTATAACATATATTCTACTCATTTCCTGGATAAAATAACAATCAGAATAGAGAGGGATTCTTCTTAAAAGTATAAGATTTAGAAAATCAATATAAATATAATTATCTATCATATTGAAATGGAGCAAAACAGAGTCTACGTTAGACAAAGACAACATACTAAATTCACTTCAGAAAGATGCGGCGATCCACAAGACGCCATGAAGGTATAATTAACAAAAATAATAATGCAATCCTTTAGTACTTTGGAAATTACTCAGCAGAAGGCCACACAATTCTAGTGGTTATGCCCACTAGAGGAAGCTGCAAACCTTGGATCACAATGTAAGCAATAAATTTATATTATATGGTTCCACAAAATTAATTTCTAATAATAGTCCAGAGGGTGTCATTGCAGTCGTAACAAAAAATGGAGAGTTCTTGGGGTATTGGGAATCAGGTTTCCATTGGTGCCTTCCTTGGACTGAAGCCACTTATCTGGTTACTAGATAAAACATTGTTTTTGACATGCCAGTCACACTTTGCCCAACTTCAGATAACATATTTATAGATGTAAGTTACAGGAAAGTATTATTAAATCAGATTCTTATAGATTCACGTATCTGTTGTCTTTGATATTCAAGCAGAGCACGAATATGTTTACCAACTTTGCATGAATGTTAATGAGCTCAATTAAATGCTTGAGGCAGCCATTACTGAGAGAGTACGTAACATGGCTAGATCAGTTTCATCCAGATAAGTTTACTCTTTGAGAGGTGAAACACACGCACATCAAATGATGTCCCATTTGAAATCTGTCATGTCTAATAAGGGCATTAACATCAAGCATGTCATCATAACAAATGTCAAATTACCACCTGACGTTGCAAATTCATTGCAAGAGAAGACCATTTTCTAGTTCAAGAACACTTTAGAAAGAAAGAAGCAAGCCTTTGAGCTAAGAACTCTTAACGATAAAGAAGAGCTAGAATTGCTCAGGCAAATGAGACTTTAAGAGAGATAATATGAAATTGAAAGAGCTGAGCTAGATTAAGCCACCAAGTAAAAGGAAATTGAAAGAGTTAAGGCAAATAATCAGAGACTTTAAGCTGAGATGAAGGAAAGAACATTGGCCCTCTCAAATCAAATCAACGCATAGACAGATGTAAAGTACAATGAAATTCTCGCAGAAGCCAATTTGATTGAGAATGAAATTCTTAACAATGCCAGAGCAGAAGCAGCTAGAATAAGAGCCGAGGCAGATGCATTTGAAATGAAAACAATCACTGAATGCGAAAGAGAAAATGCTGAAATTATTTCAAAAGCTATCGATTTAGAGGGAGAGATCGAATCAAGATTACTTAAGGGTTCCAAAAAGAAGAGAAAGCATTAGCAAATTATGGAGAGACTCGGAGCTATGGAAAATTTAGCACAGAGAAAAAAGATGGTCATTTATGGAGATCAGGGCAATAATCTCGTTGCAAATATAGAGGCTGTTAGATTGGTTCAAAATATGTGATAAAATATAAATCAATAAGTTAATCTCATTCCTAATTCTTAAATTGCTTAAATTACTATATAATTATTAATTAATAATGGATATAAGAAATTAAAGCAAAAGCTATTAAAACTTGAATATAAGCACAACTTCTATCTAATAAAAAGTTGATACCCTTGGCTAATCACTTTAAAGTCCTGCTATGAATCGAATGACTATAGCTATATAAAATAAGGACTAGCTACGAAGCGTGAATAATATTAACAACAATACTTAAATATTGGTGTTAGATCAGAACCGAAATAATTCAGTTCATAATTAATCTAAGATGAGCAGAGGTACATCTTAGACGCCATAATCTCAAAACCATGAACAAATGTAGATCATAAAAAGCATAAAATTTAATCATTAGTAGAATATTACTCCTTAAAAGAGCTCAACTTTATTACTAAAGAAAGCAGCTAGAGCAGCAACAATCTAAGATATCATAAAAGCTTAGAAATTCTATAGGGATGATTCTACTTTGATAACTGAAATTGAAGTCGATACTAAGGGTGTTACAGATAATGTTAATTAACCGTAATAGTAATAGAAAAATCAATTGACCACAAGCCTTGGGAATAAATTGCTAATGAAAGACCCTAAGAAACTTGAGAAAGCTTTGAATCAATTAAAAGTAATAAACAAAAAGGCAGAAAGAGATATATCTTAAATTTTAATATTTATTTTGTATTAATTTATTAGGGGAGATCATTTCTTCGCATTTAATTGATTTTGGCTTTTTACATAGCAGAACTTTTATCGGATAAATACAATTTCTTTTAGAATATATCTTAAACTCTAGATGCAAGTGAATTTATGGGAACAAGACATCGTCTTAGAAGTAGCAATAACTAAAGAAATAATTAGCTTAATTCCTCTCAAAACTTAAACTCCCTTAGTATGGGATTTAACAGAGATGTCTCCTATTTATATGAAGCTTCCAAGACTATGGATAAATCCTAACTCTTATAACAAACTTAAGATTTAAGGCCATAAAGCAAAGCTTCTAGTATCATTGACCTAATCAAGCAAGAAAAAGAGCGTTTGGATGATTAAAATAAATCTTACGATTAGTTATTAAATGAAAATCACGAAAAAATTATGAAGTAAAATTTGGAGTAGATAGATGCTGAACTTTACGAAGTGATAAACAAAAGACTCAATTCAAAGCGTAAACCCCCTAAAGTTTAGTAGAATGCAGGGGGGGGGAAGTTTCCTGCCCCCAACATTAAATTTTATGTTTTTTACAATAATTTTAATAGAAACAAAGAAATTTCAATTTCAATTACCATAATCATGTACTATACTACATTTATTATGATATAATTTTCAAGGTACATAATTATTCTTTATCAAATTATATATTATTAACAATGCTAAAATAAGTGTTTTTTATTAATAATTAATGTAATTTTCATTAAATTTTAAATTCATTATCTTGGTAGAAATGATATTTGAAGCTAAATTTAAAAAAAACTACATCATAATTTATGATAAAGATTCTTTGAAAATTATAAAAATTACATATTTTTATGTAAGGGGCAGGAAACTACCTTTTTGGGGGCAGGAAACTTCCCCCTTAGGGTGCATATAAAATTTTGGGGCAGGAAACTTCCCCCTCCCCCCCCGAATGTAGATAGTGATTCTTAATTTAGTTTTGTGAATTTTTTGGAATCTAAATCCTCATTGTTAAACTAGCAACCAACTAGTAGGAGAGAAGTGTAAATACTATAAGCTTGGTTTGATATGATGATCAATAAATACTATGTCAATTAGGATGATTGGCTCAGTCTCAAAAACAAAGAGAAAAACTTAAACCTGGCTAGAATCCAAAAGATCATAGATACTTGTATGAAAGAGCTTATAAAATAAACAACAGTTATTTGTGTGGAGAGGGGATAATTATTGGATTAGGTCTTAATGATCAATTAGTATCTTTAAGATAAGAAAATTTAGCAGCTTAAAGATGAAAAAATGAATATTATTAAAAAAAGTTTAGATGAAAGAGAATTCTAAGAAAAGCAGTTTTTTGAGAGAACATAATCCTGGCAAGATCAGATTGATTAAATTGAAAAGAAGTACAGAGATGAATTGATTAAAAGAGAGAGTGATGAAGAAATCATTGGAATTTTAAGATTGAGAGTGGAAACTATGACTCATAAATAAGCTGATATTATGAAAGAATCGAAAGAGAAAGAGTGAAAAGTTTAAGATCTTGAAAGTTTAATTCATAGTCTACAGATAAAAAATTAAAAGTACAAGGACAAGAAAAGGATGTTGAATAAGAAAATTTAGGACTAGATTAGATTTGAACAAAATTAACAATCAATGAAAAAAGTTTCCAGATAACCTTTTGCTTAAAATTTGTAAGATGAGTTAAATGTAGGTACAACTTTGGATCCGAATGATTTTCAATAGAAAAGAAGTCGAGTTATGAGTTTAGGAAGAAAAACAGAGAGACCAAATATATTTACTGAGAATTATGATTTATAAAAATATTCTAATACGATTAATTTTTTTATAGCAAAGCGAATTAGAGTACTCTCAAAGCAACAATTAAGACTTATCTATAAGGAAATCTCAACACCAAATTAGAGTTTTAGACTAATCATCTTAAAGAAGTGCAAATAGAATTTACGATCAAAATGATGTGACAATAGCAAATCTGGACCACTCAAATTTCATAGATAAATAATCGTCTCTCGCTTATCAAAATGAGGATCTACTCTCTTAAGAAGCCTTTCATTTGATAGCTAAAGACGATGGAAGAACTACAGGTTTTGAGGATGAGGAAGATATGTACATTCGAAAGTAAATTGAAGCACATTAACTTTAAGAAGAAATGATTAGAGGCAGAGATTTCACATATATACTTGGTCGAGTAGATGAGCTGTGCTAAATTTACAAGAATCAAATGCCTGGAGATAAATGGAAATCAGATAAGCAGAATGAATTTATTAAGGAGATCATCAGATAGCTGTTCAAAAATGAAATTGAGATTATATCTCAATACTCCGCAATATTTTATGAAAGATAGAGGCAACTTACTTTAAGTAATGGCTTCACCAATAATGCAGAAAGCAGTAGAAAGACTAGTAAATTAGGAGGAGTTTCGAATGCTGTATATCTAAACAATCCAAATTATACTAAGCGAAAAATGATTGTGCAAACTTTCGACATGGGATTGCAAACTGAAGAGAGTATGCTTGGTCAATAGCTCACAGAGGCTGAGATTGAGAATAAAGTAGCATCAAGGCTTATATAGATGCTTTTATCTAAGGGTGTAACAAAGATCATTAAGAAATATGGGTATTTACCTATTGATTACCTAAATAAGCAAGGCAAATAGTTTGATTAAGCCGACACTCAACCTAATGGAGGGAATAATAAATCTAGTAGGAAAAATAAATCGCCAGTTCCAAAGAAAGATAATTGATTTATTTTCATTTCTTTAATGTTTTCTTGATAAATTGAAATTATAAGTTATATATTACTTCTGATTAAAGAAGATATTAACTATCAAAATTAAACAACCTTTGTGTGTGAAGAGTGTTTTCTCTGTATTTCAATGGCTTCAGAGTGCTCTGGTGTAAAATTTAAAATACCAAAACCAATTAAAAAAGTGGTATTAAAACGTCAAGAACCAGAAAAAATACATTAACGCAGAAATATTACAAATGTGAGAATTTAGGGTATTCAAAATCAGCAAAGATCAAACTCTGAGACTAAACATAGAAATATAACATAACTAGATAATTATGCTACAAGCTAATCTCAAAAGATGTTTCAAAACAAGGATTTAGATGAATTCATAGATGATAAGTTTTATAAAAACTGATAGGATAGAGTTTTACATAGTAGTTTGATATATTAAAAAAATAACAGATATTATAGTTAGTGCAACTACTGATCAATCATTAATCTCAATTCAAGAGCTTTTCATTATTACAGTTCTCTTCAGTATAAGAGAGATTGCTTACATATTTAAATAAAAAAAATAAATATTATTTCTATTAAAAATCTATTCTTTATTGAATTACATTAAATAATAAAATGGGCAATTTTTAATTTAATAATAAGTTTCATAGAATAAAAATTTTTAGTCTCTTATTAAATTTACCCAATAAAGAATGCAGGCAAATAAATCATGTCTTAATTATCTCTTTTTACTAGTATATCTACCTTTTTACTAACTCTTAAATAATTTAATGATTTCTACTGATATAAAGAAGTCCATCATGATTTTGAAAATATTAATACATTAAATTTGATTTTATTATAAAAGTTCTCTAGTAACTTAAATCAAGATAATGACTTAAATAATCATGATAAAAAGTTTTTTTCTTACAATTTTTTTCAAAGCAAGAAAGATTCGTATTTTTTTGTCTTATTTTGAATTACTATACAAGGAATCTATCCCCCCAAACTTAATAGCATTAAAAAGAAAGAACAATACTTCCCTGGATAGGATTAACATAGAAAGAATTGAGAAGACTTTCAAGACGCCTAAGTATGCAAGCAATAATAGCAATTCTAACATTTTCTTTCAAAGAGAAAGCCATAATAAAAGTAGGTCTTTGAATCGAGATTTTAACTTCTCGACTTCTCTGGACGATCTTTCAAGAGCTGAGATATAATAGACAAGAATAAACCTAGAACTTGAAAATATACATGACAATATTCATGATGAAGAAACGAGCGATGATTTATAACCTGTGAGAATGGAGATGCCCTTAATCATCAAACATAAAGATGGTAGACCTCCAGCCATGATAAATAAAGATAAAATGAGAGTGATTGCAAGCAAGAATAGAGAGCTTTTGCGACATAAAATTGAGAAAATTAAAACTAGAGAGGAACAGGAGAGAGAACAGCAAGCAAGTTAAACATTTACCACAAAGAATAATATCAATAGCATTTCATCACTTGCGACATCTGTATCTGAGAGCCCATATTTCAAAGAGATGTATAAGTATAGGAAAAAAATCAATCTAGGGGGGTTGATAAGTAATAAAAGCCATAATGTAATAAGGATGACAGAGGAAAGGCCAAATTTAATGCCACCTATTGAATCCTCTCAAATATAAGAACCTAAGTAGACAATATCATAGACATATAGTGATGATTAATTTCATTTACCAACAATTTGATTAATTAGAATTTATAATTCATATCTTTTATACTATATTTATGAAACTTAGGGTATAACATGATCTTGCTAGTGCTTTTAGAATGATTCATTCACTATATCAACTTCAGAAAGATCGTTATTCGATGAGATAGTTTAATCTGCAATATTTCTCATTTAATGTTTGTCAAGAAGTTTGTTACTTTTATCTAAAGTAGACAAGTTACTTTATTGTTAAGTTTTCATGCCAGTCTTTTAAGTCAATTAATATTGTAGGAATACATTCGAAATGGAAATATTAGAATTAATTAAATAAATATGATTAGAAATTTGTGGCAGTTAAAGTTGGCCAATTTAAACGACCTTGGGCTCATTCGATAGAGAATTCAAAATTAGCTGGACTTTATTATTGGCGGTACTATTTTATCTCATCCCTGGAGCGAGATAACTTGACTTTAATTAAACACATCTAAATTCATTAAATTATACCCTCACATTAAAGTCAAGTTATCTCACTCCAGGGATGAGATAAAATAGTACCGCCAATAATAAAGTCCAGCTAATTTTGAATTATCTATCGAATGAGCCCAAGATCGTTTAAATTGGCCAACTTTAACTGCCACAAATTTCTAATCATATTTATTTAATTAATTCTAATATTTCCATTTCGAATGTATTCCTACAATAATCATTCTATAATAATAAAAAATAAACTAATAAATTAATTTTATACAATGCAATTGGCAATTTTACTCCTGCTTTAGAACTGAACAATGGATCTTCAATCTCCTGGTTTTTTGTTTTATCTTTATATTCAATTGCGAAGATTTTCTATCCGCTGCTACTATTTTCCTTCTGATTTTTAAGACTAGTCCTGCTTTCTCTATGTCTCAGCAATCTTTCATAGTTATTTAGAATTCCAATACCACCTTAGCTGCTTCCTCTACTGGGTCTGCGTTTATTTCTCTTTTGCTTCTTTTGGGGTTAAGCTAGTGCTAAAACGTCTGAATTTTCAGAGGGCATAAGTTGAAGAAGCTGATCTTTCTTTGGCTTCTTTTTCTTCTTCTATCCTGGTACTGGTGGTTTAGGAGCTTAAAAATTAAATCATATACTATAGCTTTCTTCTTAGGAACTATTATTTCAGGTTCATCTTCAGTAACAAGCTTAGGTTAACTTAATGCAATAATTCGTTCCATATCTATTGGTCTTTATATAACTGGCTTTTGTATTATAAGCTCAGGAGCAGGTAATGCTAAAACTTTTGGCTTTTACTGTCTCTACTAACTTGGCTAAATTCTTCTTTGCTAAACTTAGGTTTTTGTAGATTCAGTCTTCTCATTATTTTAAGGCTGATCTTTTCTATTCTCACTTGAACTTCTTCTTTTATTTAAATTACTTGATGCCAGAGAGTTTTAAGTCTCATTTAGGTTTAGATTCTTGGTATTTTAAAACATTGCACCTCCCATCTCAATTTCGTACTAATCATCAGATTATAGTGAATTTGAAGTTTTTCCAGCAAATTCTAGTATGTCATTAGGTGAAACTTTACTCAATACTTTCCCTTCGTTATTTCTAGACTATTATCTTAGAAGAGGTTTCTATAGTTATTTTGACTTTTCTTTTTAAGCTTCTTGCTCAATTTCCAGCTTAATCTTTTATTCATACTCTTTCTCTTCTTCAGAATCCTCATATTCTTCCTCATCTATGATGTCCGAGGGATTGGATAGATAATCAGCTTCATTAGGAACTCTTTGCATTGGTGGAAATTATCTACTAAGATAAGGATATCCAGCACCAGCACCAAGAGGCATGTTGTCCTAATCGTAATCTTCTGCACCATACATCTCTTCATAATACTCTTCATCGTTCTCATCTTCGGTATTTATGATCATCTGCTCGAATGCATAAAGCATTTGCATTTTTTCCTTATGAACCTTATTCTCAACTATTTAATTTGATAAAATTAAAAAGCATATAATAATAAGATGATAATAGCAAAAATATACAAGCAATGAAGAATGCTATGAATAATGAAAAAAAAATGAATTTATTTGCGGAGTCTTTTAATACAGCATGATAGATTAAACATAGCTGCCTAGAGTGATAGCAAAACAAAAGTAAATTAATTTTTAAATTATACTATTTACAAATATGAATGTTTTTTATAATTAATTAATTAATTGTTTTCAACTACAAAAAACTAACTATGTTCTTGAACAGCATCAGTTTATAAAGATTAATCCTAAAGTTCTTTCTAGCAATCATTTTTCTAGCAGCTCTTTGAATAGTTGAAGCAGCACTATCAATTTAGTCATCAACCTGATTGAAGCATGTTTTTATTTGAGTGTTAAGTTCATTTAATACATTGTTTAGTTTTTCCTTTTCAGCTTTAATTTGCTCTTCCTGCATTTTCTTATATCTCAACCTAGTAATGAAGCCTCTTGCATACCTCTGCATGACAATTGATGCTTTAGTGATATGCTGTTCCATTTGCATTCTTTCTTGATGAAGTTTCTGCATTCTGTTTTAAATCGCTCTTTCATTAGTTTTCATTTGATTTTCTAGCTCCTCTTTCTCTCTTTAGAGTTTCAGCAGTAATTCCTTTTGTTTGTTAACTTCTTTCATTTACTTCTCAATTTACGGATTTTAAAGGCCATTAGTAATTGATAGAGCTGTGAAAGACGACCTGCTTGAAGCAGTATCAGTGAGATTGTTTTAACCGTTTTGTTAAGCATGTGTCAAACTTCTCTACAGTTTCATGGGGAGTCTTGAAGAGTAAGAATTGTTAACCTGGGGGTTTCTTATATTTTACAATTCATTAGAGGAAGAGACCTGCTATATGACCATCAGACTTTTAGTTGAATTCATGTTATTCTAAGTTTGATTCCTAATGTTCTCCTCTCCTATGTTTTCTTTGTTTTGCTCTTGCTTTTCAGTTGTGCTACACTGTTAATTAACTATCTGGCTAATCAATCTATCAGTTGAGCTCCCCTCACCCCCTAAAACCCTTCTCTTAATTTTATTTTGTTGAGTAGCTATTCTTTCTGAAGGTGAAACTATTTATTGGGAGTGCTGTTTTAAACTATTTTAATTGTATTTGCTGCTATTAAAGCTCGTTTGAATTTTTTATTTCGTTAAATCTGGTAAGTCTGTTTAATTTGACAATTTCTAACGCATGGATTATTTGTTTATGAAATACTATTATTTAATCTATCTTAATAAAAACTTTTATAAAGAAAATAATATTCAAAGCATGGATCTTCTCCCTAAAGTGAAATTTTATATGCTTTATTTTTACTTACTTTAAGCTTCTTATGTTGAAGATCTAATTGTAATTTGCTGCTATGTGCTATTCTTCGCACTTTGCTAATTAATAATTTGAAGCTCTTTATTATTAGCTTAACTTCTAGGTGAGAGCTGTTAATTTTGCTATTCGCTCATATTATTGATTGATTAATTTCCTGCTTTCTATAAGAAACTATTGTTTGACTGTACGTTTGATCTGCTGCTCCCAACGCTGCTCATTCTGGGAGCTTTATGAGGTTGAATTTATTTTTGTTTCTCATTGAAATTCTAAAACATACTTGAACCCCCAAGTCCATTAGCATTACTTTATTTTCCACTGCTCATACCAGAAATATTGGGCAAGTCGCTCATCTTGAAGGTATCTTGGTTAAGAATCTAGAATATCTAGTCTTGCTGAACTTTATCAGCCCAATCTCTAGAATTCTAGTTTTGTTTAGAATTAATGGAGGTTGTTGTAGAGATAGAATTAGGCTGTTAAAGCCGAGATTATGATTAACTTTTCATTCTTAATTTAATTATAAATTGAATAATCGTTATTAAATTAAGAAGAATGTTTTAAATTACTAAATCAAGGATTTTAATCAAGTAAAAACAAACTAAGATCAAAATAAGCTCAATTTTGGAAAAACTCTGTCAACTTCTGCTGCTTGAATTAAGCCATAGATTCCATAACCTAAAAAGAATATAAAAATAAGAATTAATAGATACTGTTTCATCCATCGTCTGGAATTCTGCTGCCCTATTAATTGTACTGCTCATAACTTCATTGAAGAGGCCATTTAACAAACTAAAATGCATTAAGCAAATAATACTTTCTTACTTATTCTCTTCATTTGGAAGTAGAGTAGAAGCAATTGAAAACAAGAAATAAACATCCGTTTAAATTTGCTGGTAGCCAAAAACATTGAATCTGTGATATCTGATATTTTCATAAAGCGATTTCAACACTATATGGATAATGTTTGTCATCAAAACATATCTTTATAAGTCATTATTCGCATAGATTTGCTGTTTCTTTGCCAAAAATTTGTCCATCTCCATTTCCATTGCGTTATACTTCTTTGATTTTACTAAAAGTTCAGGTTTCCTAAGCTATGTTTAAAGCTACTTTGAGGCTTAAGTGGGTCTCTTCTATATTGATTAATTGTTCATTCCAAAAAGCAAGTCTAGGCATTAGTTTGCTTGATAAAGATTCTTGCAAATCTCAAAGAATTCATTCTTAATATCTCTTGGTTCAACCATTTCACTCCACTTATAAGATTTAAAGTACTTTCTTATTTAGAAATTGACTTTCTCAGAAAAGTAAAGGCAGTATTTCTTTCTGAGAGTTCTTGAAAGTTTGGACATTAGATCCTATAGCAAAGGTAAAATTTCAGCTTCAAAAACAGTCCAAGCATCGTTGTACTAAAATTACTACGAGGTTGATCCTCTACTATATAAATCTTCGTTACTGTCTTCATGGAACATAGAATGTACTAAGTTATAAATTTCCTAAATGCCAAAAGACTCTAACTTCATAGCTATGTTCATATAGGCAATTATTGAGTATCCATTAATAGAGATATTCTCGGCATTTTCAATAAGTTCCTACTCTCTAAGCTTGTAGTAGTCGATCATAACCTCTAATTTACTTTCATTATTTTGAGCTGCCTGAGATTAAATAGCTTACTGATGAACTTAATTTACCATAGACAAATTTAGCTTTTGCCATAGTTCGAACAAATTTTACAGTCCTTAAAATATGTTAATTGACAGTACTTAGGTCTCCTTCATAAAAGAGTTCTTGTAGTTTAAAAGTGATTTATACTGATAAATTGTGTATGATATGTCATTCATCATGTTATTGAAGGAACTTTGAATAAGCTCTTATATTAATTGCACATTTATGTTCTATGTTTTGCAGGAGTTATTTATGTTCTCAATAGTTCTAAAAAGTCTTAATTCTAATTGATATATTTGAGAGCCTATTTATCTCCTAATTGACTCTTCTACAATCCTTTAGGAGTGGTCCATCACATTAAGATTTCTGACTAGCTTAATGCAGTTCTATATTTTCACGAAATCTTTATAAAAAAAATTAAACAATCTTTGTGGATTATCTTCATAAGTTAACCCAAGGTCTCTGTATCAACTTCTGTCTATCTAAGTAGTGCCTTTGTTTCATCAATATATGGCTGAATAATTTAGTTTACGAATCTCTTGAATTCTTTCTCTTCCTAATCTCTTAATATCTCCAACACTCTTTTAGTTTCCTTGTCATAAAAGAACAAAGCTCTGTAATCTTCAACTGATTAGACTATATAAGTGACTATATCATTTGATAGCTGGCTCATGAATTCCAATTAAGTGCCTTTTTTAAGTTAATAAATAGGTATGTCGCTAAGTTCCAATTAACTTTAGAACCTAAAACTCTGCTTAATAGTATTCTTATCAAAATTTTACTGAATAAGTGCCGCTTTTCTTTGATTAGCCTCCTGCTCGACTTCTACTTGTAGTTAATCATAAATTTATGGATCTTATTCTTTCCCCTCATTTTTCATTTACTCTTTAAGCTTAGAATACACTTCATAACTAATTTCACTGTTTCTTTTCTGAATAGTTATTGAATGCAATTTCTTCTTCAGTACTTAAAGTATAATCTTTTAGAATAAGTTCTTTAAGTGAGACTTCTCCTCTCCCAGAGTGATTAGATATTTGATAATGAGCTTAGACTCTTCTTCTTAATCCTAATCTGGATTCTGTAAGTTTTGCTCCAAAGTTTTTGAGAGCAGAGTCTTAATCCTCACTACGTAATTCTTTATCTCAGAGTATAAATTTATCATAAAGTTCTATATAAAAGAAAAGTTTAAGATACAAATTCAGTAATTTATAAACAATATGCGATTAAGAACTTTGCAAAAGGTATAAAAATATTCTTACTGTTTGTTTATAGTTGCTAAGTACATCTGAATAATCCTCGAAATATCGAATAGGCTCCTTAAATGCAATTATTCCCTCTTGCTTTGACTCAAATTTGGTTATTGCTTGTTTGAACATATTTGGTAACTCTGAGAGAAATTTGAGTTTGTTAAGATCTCTCTCGAGCATATCCAACTTTTTGATTTCCTTCCACTTGAATTTGAGAGTGTTATCTATCTCTGCATAAGAGCCGTTTATTTGAGAAAGATTTGATTTCAAGTTTACGAGCTCGCTGTCTATCTCACTCATGTTTTTTTTAATCTATATGGGAAAGACTTAAATTACAGTCAGAAGATACATTACATTCTTGATTAAATATAAATTATGTTAAAATAAAAGTATAAGTCTTGATGATGTCAGTAGCTGAGATAAACTTGTTATAGTTTTCATAGACTAATGTTTACAGTTCACTATCTAGAGTCCTTATCTCTACACCCATTATAATATCAAGAATAGTAAAATACCTGAAAATATTTCATTGTTCTTTTTAATGACTTCCTCAATGCTCTTATCCTTGACATAATTCTTGAAGTATGTCTTTGCATTAAATGACTAGGAATCAAGATTATTTGCTGCCATTTTAAATTCAAATTAATAATTAAATGTGCCAAATCTTTCTCATTTATCTCAAGTGAATTAATCTATAAGAAATATACTAATAAGTAATCATTAAAAACAATTTATATTCAAAGTCAAATTCATAGCTGCAAAATGTTGAGGTTTACTTGGTATAAATAGATATAGTTAGGAAATATTATAATTTTCATAGAAATTTATGAAATACAAATGATTTAGAAATCTTAAATAAATTTATCAATTTACTTACTGATAAATTATAGAGTAAGAGAACAAATTTATATCTAGTTAGAATTATTTCATGAAAAATAAGTAAAAATTATTTTATTTATTTCCAATTTATTTTGTATTAAATAAAATAATTTTGATTTCAAAATTTATTTTGCACTACATAGTATCAATCTAGATGTCAGTCTCAATCATTGTCATTGATGCCACTCATTCTCAAAGTAGAGTCCATGAATCTTCTAAACCCTAATCTTCCATTAAAATTATAGAAATTATATCACTTGATAAAAGAGTGATTATTGATTTACTCTCATCATAGTCAAAGACATTATTCTTGATCACAGATTGCTGCTAGTGAAGAGTCTACTCATCCTTATTCTTGGGCTCAACAAGTAAAGTCTCAAGTTAGGGCACAAGACATTCAGCTGATTTCTGGTGAGAATGTTAAAATTTCTGAATCAAAGAAGGTGACTGAGTTGTAAAGATCAACAAGTTTTCTTTACTCAACTCAAGGGTGTTTACCTTATCTGTGAGATCTACGATTGCAATTTCTGCTGGATCAGTATCTCCAATGCTTTTAGTTGAAGAACTATACTCAATAATCATAGATCCTTGCGATGGAGTAGTGCTGCTCTTGCCATTCTCTTTACTCAATAATTTTTGATTGAGTAGATCTGCACTAACATGAATTGATGAAGCTTAAGAGCTCACAGAACTTTGGGCAAGAACTTCTTTTGCTTAGTCTTCATGGCAACTCTCTTGAGTATCTCTTCTCACAACAGACTTTGAGAAATCAACTCTCTGCTGACGAAAGGCCTGAAGGCTTTTGTAGTGATACCTCTCTTCCTCAATTCTAGCTTTGATCACAAAGATGAGTTTATCACTGTCTGGGAGTTTTCTCCATCTGTCCTTCACGATCATTTGACGCTCTTAGCTTCTCATGTTAGGAAACTCAAGTTTTATATTAGGAGCTAGTTCTTTCTTGAAAGTTCTGTAGGGTGAAATCTTTTTTCTGACAATCCTAGAAATATCTGCTCTCTCGATGATCTCATCAATTTCAGATCTAATCTACTCACAGCTGTCAGAATATTCTTAAAACTCTTTCTAGTAAAGTTTGAGAGCTTCATCAGACTTTTGCTCAAAAAGAAGTTTAGTCTCTTCACTCTCCTTTCTCCAAAGCAACTTAGCTTCAAGTTCACTCTTCTTCTGGTCTAAATATGGCTTTTCTAATTTCTATTTCTAGTTAAAACTTCTCAAGTACAAAATGAAAGCAGACTAAGGTTATCTTGGTAAAGAAAGGGACTTGAGCTTGAAGAACAAACTTTCCAAAATTTCTTTCTCAAAAAAAGTCAAATTATCAAGAATGTGTTGAGGAACTTTGTTCAACTCTGTGAAAGAATCAATTTTCTCTTAACTCTGTTTGAAAGTAGTCTTGTAGGTGTTGAATAAATTTGGGTCAAAGTCATTGTTTCTAGTTTAGACTTCATTACTCACGGCAGGTTAAGTTTATTCAAACATCATAGAAGACTTCCTAGGCATTCTGTAAAAAGAGTGATGAGATTCCCCTAGCATGGATTGGCATTGTGCAAAGTCAATAATGAAATCAGTAGTTTGTCTAGTACATCCTAATTTGGTGAAGTGATCTGCTTTAGGATGGTAGGTGAAAAAGCTCTTAGATTTTATCATGATATTTGAGTTTTGGGTGTAATAACTTACTTTTTAAATTAAAAGTTTTAATTAATTAAATTTTAAACCTAGCAATGTTTACTTATAATTGTTGATTTATTAATTATAATTTTTGTTTTATGTCTAATTTTTATATAATATAAAAGCTATTTGATGAATATTTACGCTTGAGTTAATAAGTTAATTTGCAAAAATGATTTAAGAGATTTAAGATGGTTAAGAGTTGTGCTAACAATGCATGAAAAACTTGGAAAGGATTTAATATTAAATATAATTTTAACACTTTAAAATTAATTATAAACCCATTTTTAATCTTTAATGAAATCGACAGAATCAGAATTATCATTCCATGTGGAGATGAGATCTGTTTAAGATGCTTGGGCAGATTACTCAAGGAAGAAGAAGTGAAATAGATTATTTGTCCAGTTGATTAGCAAATTGTGCTTATTTCTAAGAAATTTCGGTTAAAAGCTTTACAGTTATTAGAATCTAAAAATCAAGAAATCCTCAACATACTTTGCGAGAAGCATCCTGACCAGATTGCAGAGTACTATTGTTATTTTTATTAAATAATTGTGCCATTTAGAAGTAAGAAGATTTGTTTTTATTGTGAAAAGGAGAGAGAACTCGGATGCCATTAATGCATCTATCATAACCACAAAGAACACATAGCAAAAATATCTCATGTTTTGCCTTGTAATATTAGTGAGTTCAACTTGAGAGTTATAGAAAAATTGAAGTTTCAAAAGCAAAGATGTCAGGATTTGATAGATCAAGTTCTGATACTTAAACAGAAAAAGAACAGTGTATTGTCTGAACCCTTTAACAAACTATTCAATGAAGTCTAAAATGCCTTGCTTCCTCATACTATCAAGGAAGAGAAAGGTGATTTGGAAATAGTTTATAAAACCCCAAATCTTTTCGATTTCGAGGATGAGACCAGAGAAATGTTTGCTTTGCAAGTTGACGATGAGGACAGGATTAAAGATTGGATTGGTAACAATGGTAGTTTGAAGTTTGAGCTTTTATACAGAGGAACAAGAGATGGCTTTGATGCCGTCAAATTTCATCAACTTTGTGATAACAAAGGATCAACAATAACACTTATTGTAGAAATACATTTGAATTTGGAATATTAATTGTAATTAAATTAATAATAAATCCAAATCGTGGCAGTTAAAGCTGGCCAATTTAAACGATCTTGGGCTCATTCGATAGAGAATTAAAAATTAGCTGGACTTTACTATTGGCGGTACTAATTTATCGCATCCCTGGAGTGAGATAACTTGACTTTAATTAAACTCCTCTATATTCATTAAATTATTCCCTCAAATTATAGTGAAGTTATCTCGCTCTAGGGATGCGATAAAATAGTACCGCCAATAATAAAGTCCAGCTAATTTTTATTCTCTATCGAATGAGCCCAAGATCGTTCAAATTGGCCAACTTTAACTGCCACGATTTTGATTTATATTAATTTAATTATAATTAATTTTCCAAATTCAAATGTATTTCTACAATATTAAAGCTAACACAGGTAGAGTGTTTGGTGGTTATCTTCACGAGTCTTGGAAAAACAACGGTGCTTATCAAGAGACAGTAAAGCTTTTCTTTTTTCAATGCATCACAAAACTAAGCATGAACAGTTTCAAAATTAAGAACAAGCAGTATACTTTGCTTTAATTATTTTTTGTATTTATAAAAAAAAAATTTGCTCCAAATTTTCTTGCATGGTTTGGAAGTGACTTAATTCTTTATGATAGATGCAATGAAAATTTGTCTAGTTACAGTTATCTTCACAGTACCTACAAAGGACCAGATGGATGTGTTTATGGAGACGAAGTTTCAAGAAAACATCTTGCTGATGCATACAATTTTTCTGTACTTGAAATTGAAGTATTCTCAGCTAAAAATGAATGAATTAATTTAAAAACTGAGGCATTTCTTTTACACTTAACATTATTTTTTATTAAAAAAAACTCCAAGAAATGTTTGAAAAAATTATTTATAAACTTTTACAAATGAAAATTCTGATATTGAGAGATTAATGAATTTTTTCCAATTATAATATTTTTTTATATTTTTAATAATGGAAAGACGAAACCCCTTAATTTAATCATGTTTTGTTTTTTTTTTAAAACTGCATTTATCTCTAATAAGTTTATTATAACATTTTATTGAAATAAGAAATAATAAATATTCATAAATGACATCTAAACAGTCAGTTGACTTACAAGGAGATGGCTTAGTAGAGAATTTATTCCATTTTATATGGTCAAAGGATTGTCTTTTTAAGTCAGGGCCCTAGATTTTAATCCCTGACACAATAATCTACAGGTTTGAACAGCCTGCCTTTTGGTATTTTTCAAGAAAATCTGACTATACAATTTTAAGAAAAAATAAGAAAAACCTTTCGAATAAATAAATCGAAGAAGCCTTCTTGAAGAAAGTGAGTCCAAGTGGCATTGTCGCAGTTTATATCTATAATAAAACTGAAAGAAATATTGTGAATGTTATGAATCGATAGTAAAAAATTCGCATAAACGAAGCTTAATAAGAAAATGACATTGAACAGGACGATGAAGTAGCTAATTTAAATTACCAAGGACTTAGCATACATTAAAGAAATAAGTCTAATTAAAGTCATGGGTAGGGAATGCAAGGTATGTCTAAGAAATGAACAAATTCAAGTCAATAGATGCACAAAGATTCGAGTTAAGATAATGAACAGTATGATGCTCAGTAAGATGAACTACTGAGAGATACATCAAATGTAGAAACCTTCTTTGAATACTTTGATAAAGAGAACTTTTGTAAGCTTACAAAATGGTTGTTTTGATAAATTATAGTAAAGTTTCTATATGAGAGGGATAAGCCTTATAACGGAGTCTTATAAAAGTTCGTAGATCCAAAGGGAGAATTCAATCGTAAATATCATTGAAGATTATATTTTATTTTAGAGGTACTTAGAATAGTATGGAGTCCAAAGATTTGCGTTTTTGAGAGAAAAGAAAACTTGAAAGATTTATATGATGAGAAATATGATATGTACGAGCGAGTTGTTACTTACGAGGGAGAAGAATTTCACTCAAGATTGTGTACTTTTTATACTTATAATAAATTTAAATTTAGTTCCATTAAGAGGATCTCACTTACCATAGAAACTTTAAACAATGGCAAACAGCATCTCACAACATATTTCAAATGTGACTTTTGAGAAAATACGACCAAATAGAATGGTTTTAAATTTTAAGATTGATAAAGATGATAGAATATGGCTTTTGTGGTGTTCTTCTTTGAGAATAGAAGGAAAGACCTATAAAGCTAATGAAATTAAAATTATGGATAAATCTATTCCTAAAAATTAAACGCTTAATGCTCTACCTTTGAAAATTGAACATAAACCTTAGGTAATTAGTAAAATATTTTAAAACCTTATATAGTTACCAAGTAATATAAGACATGGTAACTCACTCTTCAAAAGCACCAACAAATTTACATAGAGAAAGTAAATGTTTGAGCTGTAATTTCATGATGGAACCTGATCGAATGTATGAAATCACGATAAAAATGATTATAAACGACCACGAGTTAAGGGCCTTCAAAGACTCGAAATACCTTGTAAAAAGAGAAATATAAAATCCTAAAGACTTAGTAGAGAGATAAAACAGTTTAATTAAGGGCACTGAAATCAAAGAAGCACCTCACAATTACGAAAATTAATCAATTCCAAACATGGATTTAGATAATTAAGAAAATAAAGTAGAGAAATCTTGGAATAGAGTTCAGAGTGGTCACGACATGCGGAAAACAGGAGATGATTTTAGGACTACTTAAAACTGGGTTTAGAAGTTACTAAACAAAGATATACCTAAAATCAAGACTTTGATTATACCCTTCATAATTAAATAACTATACCCTTAGATGACAGTTCAATAGTACCAAGAACTTAAAGAAGATATCTGATATTTATAGATTGGTAAGTATTAATATATTATGGAATGAAGTTTATAAATATTAATTAAAATGGATTTCACTTGTTCTACTATAAAAGAAGCAGATATTCACATTGCTCTATTTGAAATAGCTGATGGTCAAACTATTTAATATAATTTAAATAAAATATTAAATTTTCTTATGAGTTCAATTTATATTAAGCACAAACTGAGACAAATGATCTTTATGAGAGAAGACAAAAACTTCTTGACTTAGTATAATCTCATAATGAAAATATCACGATCATAAACCCAAAATAAGTAAACAATCACGCATATTTTAAAATAAGTTTTAGATTGCCTCTTTGATGCATTTACATATTGGAATATCTAGAGCTATTTTAGCCAAGAGAAATAACACAATGAAAACATAATTCCTAGGAAATGAGATTCTTTACAGATGAGTCATACTAATTAAAATCTGTATAACTTTTGTAATAAATATTAATCTTATATAATTTTGATTATCTTTTTATGAAAAGTTCTTTTCAAAATTTAATTAAAAATATTCAATTAAGCTATTTCCAATTTCATTTTAATCATTGTTTTGTAAGCTTTGGTTTTAAATTAGCATCGCTAAATTAATTAGAAATATTTTTATTTATTTTTTGTGAAATGCCAACTAATATACTGAAATTTTTGGATTGCTTTTATTATGAATTAAAAACATAATTAAATTGCTTTAATAAATAAGTGAAATATTAGCATTTTAATAGCAAATTTTATTATCAATTATAAAATGTTTATTTGATTTGAATAGCGTATACTTTATTTATTTACAATTTAACATTTGTTGTCAGATTCAGTAAAGTTTTGAGAAGTATGGATTAAAGAACTCAGAAAGAGCAGTTTTTCTGATTATTTTCAACGCAACTTAATAAATGAAGCAAGAAATCAAGTCTAAAGTGAGCGAGATCTGCATAAAGGAAATTGAAGATATCTCCAGGCATGTAGACTTTCAAGATTAAGAATCAATTGTCAAGTATTTTGATATAAAGGAGGTTGAGAGGCAATTTGAAAATGGACTTCTAAATGCTGTCTATTCAAGATTGGCTTTAAAAGGATTGTGAAATTCATGTTTTAAAATTAATTTAATTAGACTTAAACAAATATTATAGAACTAACCTAAGAATGAGTTTTTAATAGTCTTAAAGTTAAATTAGCAATTTATAATTTAATATAATCATAAAATGTCAGAAAGTATTGCTTAAACTCAATAATCAGAAGAGATAGCAAAGCTTTATAACTTTAGATCTGGAATCATAGTTATAGGTGCACCAGGAACAGGAAAGACTACTTTTTGTCATGGACTCTAACAGCTTTTGAACTAACTTGACAGGAAACATGCTATTGTAAATTTGGATCCTGGAAATGACAATATGGAGTATGAGGTAAGATTTGATAGTTCAATTAACTCGAATGCAAATTTTAGTGCAAGATAGATATTCATGAACTTATTACTCAAGAAGATGTGATGGAAGAGTATAAGATGGGACCAAATGGAAGTATGATCTATTGTATGGAATTTTTGGAAACAAACATTGAATGGCTTGAAAAGAAAATTTTGGAGCAATCCCCAACTCGTTACTTCATCTTTGACTTGCCAGGCTAAGTTGAAATATACAGCAATCACCAAAGCTTATAAAGAATCATAGCCCACCTCACAAAGAGTTTGAACTTGAATTTCTCTGCTATACATTTAGTAGACTGCACTTATCTCTATGATAAGAACAGATTTTTGGCTTCAATGACTTTGTCACTTACAGCTATTATTGGAATGTAGATGCCGTTTATTAATGCCATTACTAAAATTGACTTGATGAAGAACTTTGGAAGACCTGACATGAATCTCTCTTTCTACAATTCAATCTCAGGTCTTGAGTTTCTATTCTTTGAAGACTAGGCGAAAGAAAACTAATCCCCTTTTAATGCTAAGTATGGAAAACTCTCTAGATCTATCTGTGAGGTGATTGAGAACTTTAACTTAGTTGGCTTTTCACTCATCGATATAAACAACAAAATGACGATTTGTAACATCTTGCAGCAACTTGATAAGGGGAATGGCTACTTCCTTGACCCTGAGAAAGTTCAAAACCCCAAAGAGATGGAAATTGACTATGAGGCTGTTGATAGGTACATCGATAGTGAAGTTCTACTTGACATTGAAGAGAAATATTTTGATAATGATGGTTAGGAGGAAGACTATTTGTAACAATTCAAGTGAAAAGCAAATATCTAGATTATTAAGTAATTAAGTATATTGAGAACACTTTTGTAAATACTATGGAAATTAATTGATATATAATCTTGATTTATAAATAAATTGTACTATATGTAAGAACATTTTCTATATTTAAATGACTTTATAATTTGATGGCATAATTTTTATATTTAATGGAAGATAAAAGTATAGGGTTGAAATCAGCATCTAATCTAGAAAGTATTATTTGAAATAATAATTTATAAATCAAATTCTTTAGATGATAAGAAAGACCTATTTGATGAATTATTTGACGATATTTAAATGAACGAGCCTGCTAAAATAATTGATGGGTTATTCGTTGGAGATGTGAAAACTGCGGAAGTAAGAATAATCACAAAAATTTCTCATTAATAAGTTTACAAAAATTAAAAGGGAACTGGATTGATAACTTAGAGTCAGAAAATTAGCAATCTCTAATTAAATTTTTATCTTAATCTAAGCCTTATATATATATAATGCCCTTTAAAAAATGTTAAAAATAGCTATAAATATCGATTAAATCTTAAAATTTGTAAATTTAGAACATAAAATTCCTAAAAACAAACAAAATAACCTATTTGATAAATTGCTGCTCCTAAGAAAATGATTCAATTTTCAAACAACACGGTTATAATTATCTAGAACTTAACTTAAAATAAAAACAAGTAAGAATTGGTATTTCTATAAGATTTAGATGAGATTTTTTTAATAAAATGTTAAATTAATGAATTTCAATTCATACAATAACTTATTTTACTAGAGTTTTTGAGATTCAGAGAATTTGTGAAACGTATCAGTGATTTTATCTAGGAGGCTTTTGAAAATCTATAGGGCGTTTACATTTTCTCAAGCGAAGGCAAAAGTCGATGTGCATTTGTATCAGTTTTGTTTTTAATGGACAGGTAAGTACAGAAATCAAAAAGTTCAAAGATTTTTATTATCGAAATTTTTGAATACTTACTGTCCATGATTATTATTATATAATCACGAGTAACATAGAAATTCAAGAGAATACATATTTAAAAATACTATATAGATTTCGATGGAACATCCTTAAAGTATTGGAATTTATCAATTTCAAAAAGCCTGACGTGGAATTTACTGCTTCAATATTAAGATCTCTCAATGAATATGAAAAAGTCATAAAAGGCGATAAAATTAGCTTTGTATCTTCTTAGTGGAATCAATATTAATATAAAAGAATTAAAATGAAGATTTAGTCTCAATCATTAATTTTTAAATATAAAACTCATTAATGCTAAATTTTTTAATTTTTACTTTTTTCCCAGTAAAAATAAAATAATATTTTTATTAGTAATTTAAGAATAAATCTCTTTTTTTAAAAACAAAATTTGGACCTAAATTTTTGTAAATTAAAATGCTTTTTATCAAGCATTGCAAATATCAGAATTTAATTTATAATTCCAAAATTAATTGTTTTATATTTATAATGTAAGATATTTAAGTTTCTTAACCTTTTTTTAGATCGAGAGGGTTAGTTCTATAATGATGAAGTTTTGCAAACGAATACTTTTATCAATAGTTACAAAGATGAAGAGGATAAAGGGATAGAATAAATGAAAAAATAAAGTTTTGTGCATGAGAACAGACTTTCAATTTAGAAGAAAAATCATGTGAAAACTAAATTTCACAATAGAAAGGTTAAATGGCGGGATATGAAATATAAGGAAGTCTATGAAGATGAGAGAAGTCCTAGGAGAAATCTTGCTGATTAAATACCATAAAACATAGGCACGGTTGTTAACAGAACCTTTCATTTTTAAGAGCCGGAGCAAAATTTGTAATGTGAAGGAGCAGACGACGAGTCAAGCATCATATCAAATAATAATTAGAATATCATGATGAAGGAGATGACCATATCAAAAATAAGGGTCATATCTTTGAGTAGAACTGCACCGAAAAGACCTTTAAAAAATTAATAAGAAGACTAATCTAGTTCAGACACGATTACAGTCAGTCCTACAGGTTCGATATCAAGAGGTGATTCTAAGAGTGACGACTCATACGCCTAAAATGTAACTTTGAGGTAGAAAAACTAATTTAAAATCAAAGTGGTTCAAACTTAAAGAGTCTCAGACCTGAAGAAAGGACAAAATAAGTATGTTGTTAATAATTTTAAATTCATTATTAATTAGTTAAATTTTACACCTTAAAAATAAACTCATAGATGAAGATTTATGCGAAGACAACAATTACTTCTCAAATCCTATTACTACTAATCACAAATTTCAAAAACTTCCAACTGAACTTTTAGATTAAGTTTCCTTTAATCAATCAAATCTACTTAAAATGCTAAAAGACAATTCCATGAAAAGCTCTTCTGATATTACTCAATCCTCTAAATCCTCAAAATCCAGTTCATCCCAATCTAGCAGCAGTTACTACTCATAAAACAGTAGATCCATGAAAGAAAGAGTTAAAGACAGATCTCCTTGCAAGAAAGATGATAGAGATTCAAGTTAAACATCAAGCAGTTTTTTGGATAGAATGAGTGACAGCAAAACTGTCAATATAGATGTGTATCTTAGAAAGAAGAAAAAACCACAGGAATTGTCTAGCTAACAAAGCCAAAGTTCCTGTCTCAATTAAAATAGCTCAAGTTAACCAGATATTAATGTAAGTACCGAAAAGAGATATAATCCACTACTGGCTATGTAATCCAAAGAAAACTTGGGTAAAATTACCATAAGGAAGTTCAACTAAAATCTATTTGAAACTCCTATGAAGACTTAACTCAAAAATTAAAGCTAGTAAAACACTGATAAGAAATAGATTCGATAGATGAGTTCAGAGAGTAAATTCAGATAAAATCACAGATTAATATTCTAGGAATACTAATTAGTTTCAATTTTGTTTAGTTGAATTTTTTCTCTAATATTTTCATATTTAATAGTGGAGAGACCAACACTAGAAACTCATTTAGATAAAATAAGTCAAATTAAGTAGCAAGTTGAAATGAATAAGACCGTATATATCTAGAGACGTTTAGAAATTTCAGGGGAAAAGTAAAGATTTAAATTATTAACTGTAAAAAGAATAGATGACCAATAAAACTAAAAGTTTCTCTCAAGAAATACTGAAATTCATTGTAGAATGAATAGGACAATTAATAATCATGAATCTAAATTATCACTAGAACATCTCGATAATCAAATGGATAATAGTAGCAGTTAATACTTCGATAATTCTTAAAATAGTACTGCTTTAGGATTTTTTCAAAGAAGAGCAAATACCCCTCTTCGATTGCAAAGTGATAGTAATTAAAGTTTCAATTAAATCAATAGAAAAGCTAGTTAAACACTTTAAATTATTTATGAAATTACTATTTAATATGTACTTAAATATATAAAACATGATTTTATAAACACCCGTAAAAAATAGCATATCTGATTTTAATAACTATGGAAACGGAGCTTAAGAATTTAATAATATTGTCTCACGAATAACTTAAAACTAGCCTAATAATAGAAATAAGTTTAATTAAAGCTTAATGGTCAATTTTTACAAAAATAATTAACCAATAAGAACAGAATAAGATGTAAATAATAACTAAATAATCAACTTATAATCAAATATTCCTTAAATTAATTTGAATTAAGATTTTAAATCAATATATCTTAATTAAACATTATAAGTTTTCCTAATGATACTTGAAATATTGTAGATTTTGCAATTAGCCTTGATTAAACTATTGAAATTATATATGAATCATTAAAGGAAGAGATTAATTAATTTCGCGTGAATTCTAAAAAAATACGAGCTGTCTTTTATTCTTCATTTTTTAAATGATATAATTTAATTAAGTATTATTATAAAACTATGTCACTCATAGTATAAAGATCTATAATAAAAAATGTAAGAGTTTAGATTCATTTATAAAATAATAACTAAAGACAATATATTCTTAAATTATATTATTCCCAATTATCAAATATGTTATTTAATAATAAAAATAATGATATATTAACTCTACCTGAAACAAATTAAAATTCTAACTTTATAAAAACTTTGAAAATTTTAGGGGAAGTCAAGTATTTATAAATATAGGAAATTTGTATTTTAATTATTTTTAAACGATGCCACTAATTTTTTCACAAAACAGATTATAAAATCCATGAAAGTATTAAATAGTAATTCAATCGCCATTTTGTAAATAAACTATGCATTATCTAAATCTTGAAAATTATTCTTTTGTAAAGTATAATCTTAAATTAAAAGTATAAATGAATTTAAGAATCAGATAAATTAAAAATTGAATCCTTGATTAGAATTTTCAATGTTTGAGCTAAGTGAGAACCCACTTTCTTCTAATTTTTCTTATAATTTAACTAACTTCTCTGAGTTAAAATCTGATTATTTGCAAAATCCAATAACACAGCCACCCCCACCAGCTCCTGTCAATTTTCCACAATAATTAAACTCTTCCATATGCTTGAGAATTTATTGAATTTCATCACAAGATACTCCAAGGTCCTGTAGTAAGATCTGATTCTAGTTAATTAATAGCATTAATTTTTGAGTATTTTCCTAGGTGGACTAATTGTTTGATTCTTAACCCATATATATTTACGTGATTTAGTAGGTAATATTTCCAATTTAATTCATTATCTAAGTAAATCTCTCAAAATCATCATTTTTAAGGTTCATAACAGCTTCTATGGTTGTTTTAGAATTTCGTGGCTTGTTAGTATTTACAAGTATCATTTAAATCTATTCCTTAACTTATTGATCAATTTCCAAAAACTATAAAACATTTTGTGATGGAGTTGGGCCTCTAAGAAATTTGAGAAAGCCTCCATTTAGTGAAATTGCTACATCGACACCACTGGGATTTGTATGGATGTGTCTCTCCAAAAAATCAGCGAACTTTTATACTTTAAGCTTAATTTCGGGTATATTTTCAGAGTCTTAAAGAAAAGATTTTTCATTCAGGCAAATAAGGAATGATATATACAGAGAAGCAGATAATGCTATACTATAAGAATTTCAAATTAATTTGCTAGCAAATATTGTGTGTATAACTCAAGATTGATTAATTTCTTTATAAATTTTTAAGGGATAAGTTTTGACTAAAAAATAGTCAAGTCCCCATGAACTAAATTTCTTCCCTTCAGTTTTTAATAAAAATGTAGAAATCAAATCCATAAGGAAAACAAATGACCGATGCAAATGAAGCATTCAAAAAAGGAGAGAAAGCTTTGAAGACAGGAGTTTTCAAATGGTCTGCTGACTATGTTGAAGGTGCTATGTATTTTCACTAAGCAGCAAAAGCTTACAAGGCACTTGGCATCAAAGACTAAGCAAGACAAGCTTATCTCAAATTCTCTCACTGTTCAGAGAAGATCGATGAGTTTTTTGGGGCAGCAGAAGGACTCGCAGAAGCCGCATTTTTTGAGGATGACAAGTAAAAGAGCTTAAAGTATTTGCAGCAAGCTAATAACTTTTTCAAGATCTAGGGTTCTGCTAATCAAGGCACTAATTTCTTGAAAAAGTTCGCTATAAAAATGACTTAGTCAGAAAATGAAGAGCATATTAGATTTGGAGAGGAAATATTTGCAATGCTCTTTCAAGAAGCATTTGAGGAGGATAACTTTATTTGGAATAATGATATTATACACGAATATGTAACCATACTGATTAAGAATAAGAAATACGCTGAAGCTATTGCTGCTAAGAAACAATTGATAAAATACTTGAAATCATAGGGAACCATAGATCATTAAATAAGAAGGGCATACTTGGAGATAGTTTGTATTCAAATCGTTGCTGAAGACTTTTATAAAATTGAAAATACTCTTAATGAATTCCATGAAACCCATCAAGGTAATGCTTATGGTTAGGACGAGTTTACAATTTGTTCTGAACTAAATGAAGCTATCTAAAACAATGATTTTAAGTAAAATTTGACCCATATAATACTTTTTTATATATAATTATAGATAGAGAAGATTTGTAAGAAGCCTGTTTTTAGCTTCATTGATTTAGAAGTAGTCAAGTCACTCAAGAGACTAGCTATGAACCCTCCAGCTTCAATGAGCGGTGATTACAACCAAAGTCAACAACAGCCTGGATAAAAAGCACCCAAAGAAAAAATACTTGACAGTTTGATGCTTTGAAGTATAACCAGTATAAAATAAGTTAAGGTTTATCTAATAAATTTTATAACAACTTAAGCTTATATCAATACATTCATTTATTACTTCACTCTTATTATCCATAAAGCAAATCTTATCTCTTTTACAGATTTTCAATTTGTATTTTTGACTTTATGTCCATAATTGTTTCAAGAATTTTCATTCTTCTTTCAAATATAGGCTTGAAATTATCTCTCAGTTCTTCATCTGCCTTTGCTTTAAGGGTCTTTTTATTTGCAAAAAATATGGACCTCCCTGGGTGTTCTTTCTATTCTTTCATAGTCTTCATGTTAATCCAATAAACATTTCCACAATCATCCTTCTTCTGTGCCCAATCTTTATACTGTTTATTTTGAGTGAGATACTTCTCAAGCTGATTTTCATAATCAACCCAATTCAACTCAAATTTACTCTCCGCTTTCTAAACGTATTTCATAATTGAATCTATCTCAATTTTAGCCAGTGCGTATCTCTAGACATAGTAAGTCTCTTTATCTCTAATTTCTCTATTGATTTATCTTTGTTAGTCCAAATTAGTAATAAAAAATTTAAGCAACCTGTATTTCTTAAGTGTTTATATGAATCTAACACGTTTATTAGCTATTTTTCTTCGAATTAAGCCTTAAATTTAGTGTATAGAAGGTTTGTTCACTAATTATAGAATGTTTGGTCTGATTTTTGATTTATAAATTCTTATTTTCTTAATGTAAAGAACTAAGGCTCTCTGTAAAGTAATAAGGAGCAAGGATTTCTTTATTCTATAAAGCTTCAAATTTCTTATTCTTAGCTTTTATATAAAAAGCTTTACTGTATTTTGAATTCTTAAAGCGCAGTATTTAGTAAATTTATTAGATTTAGTTGCATTCTTAATACTATAAATATTGATTTAATCTATATATTGGGAAAAAAAAGTTTCTATATTTTTAATTATATAATTGATAATAAACTTGAGAAAACAAAAGTAAAATAGATTAAATTTAAATTATTTTGATTTTTATCTAATTGTCTGATTTCTTAATATTTAATTTTCCAAAATCTTTAGATCTTTCTCAAAGCACACAGTATTTAGAACTTCTTAACTTCCTTAAGATGTGATTCCTTTGCATACTGAGCTTCTAAATACTTCAAATAACTGTCCTCTATTGCTTGGAGATGTGGAGTATCTCCAAAATTGTTAATAAATCTAGTCATTGTATCTTAAGGCTTTGTAACTTTAGTCATAGATGTAACTTTTTTAGTTACTGATTTTTTTACAGCTGTGGAAGGTTTTGCCTTTGTGATATGTTTTTCTTTGTCCTCATCTGATCCCTCTTTAATTATTTAAACTTCTTATTTTTCCTTTTTAGTTTTGCTGTTTGGCTTCAAAACGCTTTTAAGCATTTCTAGGGTCTATTCACTTTAAATCTTGCTTGTTTTTGTCTTCTTTTTTGGTTTAATAGCATCTTAATTTTCCTTCTCTGATCTTGAAGAATCACAAGAATCTTTCGATTCTTCATTATAAGTTGTTAAACTACCATCTTATCCCTTAATTTGAATCACTACTCCCACTTCCTTTTTTACTTTCTTGAAAGGCTTTTTCTTTAATGCTTTAGGCTTTTTAATCTCAATTATTCCATCTTTGTTTGAGCTTGTCTCTTTAACAAAATTTTCTTCCTCTTTTTCTTCTATTTCTCCACCATTCTTTCTAATTTAATGTTAAGTTCTATACCCCCTAAGTATTTTCTCAACTTTAGAATTGTGAACTTGTAACATCCTTAATGCTTACTCCTCTATAGGTACACCCTAAAACATTTCCACTGAGCCCTTGGCTTTGGCCTCTACAACATTTTACGCTCCATAAGTTTAATTCATAAAAACTTTAAGCTTGACCTTTTCTTTTCTCTCTTTAACACCCTCTTCTGAAAAGAACTTAATTTACTCAAAGTATGCCTCATACTTTGAAAATTCTCTGATAAATCTATCTCTAGATCTTTCTACAGTTTTCACTATGAGTTCATTGGGCTGTTATAATTACCCTATGTAAATATCGATCAAAGCATCTACTTTTTCTTCTGTAAAATATGAGGTAGAAGAATTTTTATTGATTTTCAAGTCACTTAGCTTCACTTTTCCAAATGTTTCTCTCTCTTCTTGAGTTCTTTCATTCATGATTGCAGCAAGATGTAAATATGAAGGGAAATTCTCGATTAAAGTATTCTTGGCTTGCTCTTATTAGTATTGAGGTCTTAAATCTACAGTTAGTATAAGAGTTTTTCTTATCATTTTTCTTAAATGCTTATCAATAAATACCCTTAAAATCTGCATATAAGTGCTAATTGAAGTTAATTTAAAGAAATAATAAATAAGTTGATGTTTTGAACACTTGCTTAAATAAAATGGCTGAAAAAATATATAAAATAATTATACCATATTTTAAATAAATTTCTGATTTTTTTCATGGAATATTTAAAATAAATTAAATCACAAATTTAAATTATAGCGTGAATAATTATACAAAGATTAGAATCATTTTTTTAATACCTCAGTATTTAAAATGTAGAGTCTTGTTGTAAGAATTGTAATTTTTGAAATCTAAAAAATAAAGCTTATGTTTACGATAATAATTTTTATTAAACCATATACTTCAATTTGGCTTAAATTCAACTGATATATAATTATAAATTTCAATTGAATATTTGTGCCTTTAATTTAGCTGAAGTTTTGCTTAACCTGCATCAAATCCTTTAAAATATCATTCTCCCTAATCTACCTGTCATCCTCCCTATTTCTAAGATCTTTAATTAATTTTTCTTTGTTCTCAGTCTTTTTCTTATTGCCTTTCTTTGAGAGTGAACTGATTACCAAATTATGATCGTCATTTCTGCATAAACTAATCCTGAAGAGTTCTGAAATGTGCTGCTGGATCTTAGATGGAGCTGGCTCTGATTCGTTTATCTTTTATTAAATATTTTATTAGTTATTATCGTTTAGTAAGGGCTAAGATTGTTGCCCGTAAACTTCATCGAGATGTTTAGAAGACATTTTGATTTCAAATTAATTTACTTTTCTTAAATTCAAACAAAGTGCATTAATATATAAGTACAATTATGAAATCATAGAAGATTGAGAAAGATTAAATTGAGATTATTTTAGAAGGTCTTCTATCTTTTGCTTTAAAGTATCTATTTCTTTTAACTAATATTGATTTAATTTCTTGGTCTTTGCTTTGAGAATTTGCTCTTTCAAAATGAGTTTTTAATTCATTTATTTAATCCTTGTATTTTAGGGATTTTACTTGATGCTGGTTTTGTTCTTGTACAAGCATTTACTTGAATTCTTCTCCATACTTTTGATACTTATCAATTAACTCAAGTTTTTTTTATATTAAATTAATAAATATAAAATAGCCTGAGATTCCTGATTACTTTTAAATAATCTCAATGGAATAGCTTAATACTCTTATTTAAATTGTATTCTAAAACCAAATACTAATTATAACTCAACTTTTTCTTTCTCTAAATTTACAATTCGATCACTTAGCATTTTAACTTCACTGTTGAGTGTATTTTCCTACTTATTTTAATTGATAGATTTATCCTAGAGCATGACTCTCAATTCAGAGAGATCCTTTTCATATCTCATTAGCTCCCCATCTTTCTAGGCTATTTTCAAATCGAATTAAGATTACTGGTTAAGAATTTCTTTTTCAACTTCCTTAAATTTGTGTAAAAGCTGAGTTATTTAGTCTTGAGATTGCTTAAGCTTTTGTTTATAGGTATTTTTCTTAGTGAGTAAAGACTTTAACTTCTTGTCTAACTTGGTCTTATCCTCGAAACTTACAATAATTGACATTAAAATAAGAGAAGGATTTGAGTTGTAGTCCTTTTTAGTTTTCAGCTTCTAAAATGAGAATCTTTTCTCTTAATAATACATTCTCTGCTCTTATGTTCCCTATAACCATCTCGCTCTCTGAAATCAACATATTATCAACAAGTTCCTTCATTCTTTAGAATGCGTAGTTCTATGATAAGGGATCTTCTCTCATAGCTGATATAATATCATCAGTGTTTAACCCCTCAACTATCTTCTGAAGCCCCTCTCTCAAAGTGATGGCTCTTTGCTTGGAGTACAATTCGAATTCTTAGACAACTCTATCGTAATGAGTGAAAATTTACTTAGATGGGGTTAATGTATTGTAATCTCTTTAGCCTGGAGAAAATGACCTCATTTTTTAAGTAGAAGCCATTAATTCAGCATTTTATTATCCTCTAAAAGGGGATTGTGTATTAAAGTTTTAGGATAGTCTATGAGAGAACTATTGATTTTGCGAAGATAGAAATTCAGGCTGATTCAAGTTACTAAAACTTGGAACACTTTGAAATGGCTGTTAAAACTAACTGGTTCTTTGAAAGCTTTAAGCTCCAAGATTTTCTTAATGAAAAAAGTCATTAGTGGGTGGATTTCTGGCTGTTTACAAAACAGGAAATTCGCATCCAGCTATCTTTAAATTAGTCATGGTGCTTCCAGCGTCTATATAACCTCTTGGTGATGTTTACTAATAAGATTAGTATTAAGTTGGAACACTCTGATTGGTTAAAAGCAAATTGTGATTCATTTATGGTTTAGTTGAACATCTAGAATGAGAATTTGACTTATCAGAATATTTAGAGCTGTTTCTCTGACCTCTAGATTTAGATTTTTAACTTTAACAATTGCAACTCCTTTTATTTTCAAATGCAGTTAAAGATGTGGGGGATTTAATTTTTGACTTGCAATGATTGCACGTCTAGCCACTTCTGTTTTTCATGATTAAAAGCTGTTATTTAAATTTGAATACAATTATACAAACTTTCATTAATCTCTAAATTCTTACTTATTATTTTTTATCTAAAATAATCTCAAGAGAAGACTTTCAAAATCAAAGATGTAGAGGAATAGTAAACTATTCAAGAAAAAGATCTTCAATGCTAACTCAGAGAATAAAAATCCAGATATAAAAATAAAATTAAAGAGCTGCAATTCTAATTTGAATAAGCACTGACTGAGAAAATTCATCAACTAGATAATGAAACGAGAGAAAAATTGATTCAAGTTGAGAGTGAAAAACGAGAATTTGATTAGAAATTTAACTAATTATAAGATTCTTAAGAATAAAAAGTTTTAGAAGAAAAGCAAAGTATGATTTAAACACTCAAAAATTTGGTTTTTTTTTAAAAAATTACATTTTTATTTATTTTTTAATAGTTTAAGATACTTTAGTAACTTGAATTGAAAATTAATTTAATTTTTATGACAATTATAGAGAAAATAGATTTTATCACATATTTTTGATTGTAAATATTGCATTTTAAAGATAAATCTCCAGTTTTTTATTTAGTTGATGGTTAAAATTAATTTTATATAAGATTTACACTATAGTTCTAACACATATAGTTAAAAACTAAAAAGTATTTTGAGCTTATCTCATAAGACTTGGCTTTTATAAAATCATAAATATTAATTTCATGCTTAAAAAGAAAGTAATGATAGTTTACCTAATTTTATAGACATACTTTTATTTAAATTAAAAATTAATTCTGTGAATTTTATTATTAAAAATAGGCATCGATTTTTTAAGAAAATATAAAATTATGAGTGTCTATAAATAAAAATAAACTTACGAATAAATAGATTATAATTTAAAGTTTTCATATTAAAAGCGAATTTTTTAAAATTTAAAGAAGTCTTAGTGAATTTAACTTTTTTTAAGGCTAAGCAGAGTTATATATAGTGTTTATATTCTTTTTATAAAGCAAGTGTTTTATATTATTGTGCCAAAAATAAATGGAAAAGAAAATTGAAAAATTGCAAATCAAGTACGAACAAGAAATCCAATCAAAGCTTAATGAAGCTGAGGAATAATTCAAAGAAATGGAAGCTAACCTTAAGAAAGAATTCAAGAAAGAAAAAAAGTAGTTCATCCTTGCTAAAGAATAAGAATTTGAAATCTAGCAAAGTCAGGTACTTTAGATGTAAGAAAGATATGAAAGTGAGTTCAGGGACATGTCTTTGAAACTCAGATAAGAAATCGATGAGCTTTAAAAATTCAACTAAGAGCAGAGAATCAAAATTGCTGAACTCACTATACTAGGTGAAACTCACAAAGCAGAGGCGGAGAGATTAACCAGGGAGAACGAGAAGTATATGAGCTAATAGAGAGAATTAGTAATGTAAAATAAAATGGAAGTATAATAGCTAGAGGACAAATTACAACAAAAAATCTAAGAGAACGATGATAAAGTTAAACTGGCCTTGGATTCTGCTATTAAAAACTCTAACTTAGAATCAATCACTTAATAATATGCTCATGAGATCGATAAAAAGCAGTCAGAAATTTAAAGCTTAAAGGATCATATATCTCGCATTAATCAAAAGATTGAAAAAGCTGAAGAAGAATTTAAAATAGTAAAATTAGAGCTATAAAGTGCAAGATAACTTTCTTATGACAAGGAATTTAAAATATGCAAGCTTCAACAAGTCAATAAAGAGGCTCTATCTAAAATCTTTTAGTTTGTTAGACTGTAATCAAGCAAAAACAAACAGGAATTAGAGTATCTCAAAAGACACTTTACCTCTGAATTAGAAATTAGCAAGAAACATATGGAATCTTAACTTCTTGCCATCATTAGTAAAGCTAGGGAAAATTCTTACACTTAAAAGTTCAAACTCGAAAAACTTTAATATAATTATGAACAAAGATTCTAAAAAGAGTTCAATGTTAGAGAAGCAGAATGGGAAAAAGTTTGGGAAAAACGAGAAGAAATAATCTCTCAAAAAGATAAGGCGATTAAGGATTTAGAAACCGAGAGACTCAGTTCAAGAGAAACCATTGTTAAACAGGAAGGTGAAATTAATGTCCTTAAATCATAGTTCTCTTAAGCAAAGAAAGATTTAACCTAACAAATTGAAAATTATAAGCTAAAGATCAATTCAAACGAAGTCAAGTTAAATGAGACAGTGTAATCTTATAAGAAGCAAGAAGAGCAATTAGTAAATTAATAAAGATAGTAACTTTTGGACTTAAAGCTATAACTTTAACAAAAATCTCAAGATGAATTGAAAAAACTTGAAATTTAAATGGTTGATTTTAAAGTAAAGAATAAGCAAAAAGTAACTGATCTAGCTCAACATATTCAAGAGAGTCAATAAAAGCATAAGTAAGAAATCATATCTATGAAACAAATTTATGAAGAAAAGATTAAGTCCTTGGAATAGGAAAATGATGAATAACAGAGAAATCTCTATGAAGGTTAAAACAAAATTAACATGCTCTAAATTAAATATGAGCAATTTATAAAGGATAATGAATCGATGGAACAATAAATTATTGACTTAAGTTAAAAAGTAAAAGATTTGACAATAAGTGAAGCAACTTTGAAGTAAACTGAAATGACATTGAAATAAGAAAAAGATGAGCTTCTTAGAGCCAAGCAATAACTAGAAAAAGATTTGAATGACTTCGATACTTAAAACAGAACCTTGAAAACCTAAATTTATGCCGCAGAGAGAAAGTATGTTCAATAAAGAAATGAGTTAAAGAAGAAAATGAAGAGACTTAATCAATCTAAGTAGAGAGAACTCTAAGAAGTCTAATTCTTAAATGATATTCTTACTAAAGTTCCTACAAGCGCTACAAAGCAACTATAAAGAGACAGATCTGTTAAATCACCTGATTTTAGAAGAAATCAAGCTTCATCTCAAGCCTTTCAAACTTAAAGAGGAGCTGAGACATAAAGATTAAATTAAAGCTAAAGTAACTATGGAGACATACTGTCAGAGATTAATAATATGATTGATGCTAAACAAGTAAGACTTTCTTGCTCTAATGGTAAGAGTCTTATTTAGGCTAGTCTCAAAGATTTGGAAGAATATTAAGCAGTCCTTCAGTTGGACAACTTAATCCATCGAGTACTTTTCATCATAAAAGTATTCTTAAGTCCCCGTCAAGCTAATATAATGATGAAAATGTTCAAATGAAAATATCTGACTTAAGATAGAAATGACTTATTGTTTGATATATATGAAGTTTAGTATACTTAATGTTTAGTTTAATCTTAATTAAATGTATTCAAAAATTCTAAGTTCAATCCTGCATTTTTTCCTCTTCTTCTTCCTCACCCTATTTTATAATGAGTTCTGCCACACCCTTGTAAGTTTTTCTCATATGAGCATGCTTGAATGCCATTTAAGAATTTTTACTCATCACTTGAAATGCTTCTCTCTATGGGATTCCAAACATTAAAGCCCTTTAATATGATTATGCCTTTTATTTCTTACATTTATATGCAATCTAACGGAGTTCTTTGATAAATGCTGTTTGTCACTTCACTACTCAAAATGATATTCTTTCCCTTAGTAACTTTGGCAAGTTGCATGCAATTTTACAAAAACTGCTTTCTATTTGCTTGGGATCCTTCAAAGCACAATGATCCATAGCAAATCTCAAATTAGATGCCTCTCTATATGGCTTGCTTAATTAGTGGTTTTTGTAAGAAAAAACTCATTCTTTAGCTCATATTATGGCTTATTATATCCACATCTGACTTTGTGCAGCATTAGTCAAATAATTGTTCTGACTCACTTGTTCTTACTCCAAGTAAATCATAGCTATTAATTATTGAAAGATGTTTCTTTTCTCCAGAGCTTAAATTCTAAATTATTAATACGTGAGTAATAGTCTTACGATGATTTAATGAACAACTTTAGGGTCATCGCAAATAATAGTTAATCTTGTGTATTGCTTGATATTCTTGAAGTTAGGTTTTACAGGGTTTTAAAATTTAGGAAGACCTCTCTATTCACTCTCATTCCATAGTTTCTTCAAGTCAAATCCTTTGAATGGACAATTCTATGAACTTATAAATTAAATTTAATAAGTCTTACATCTTTTTCTGTGAGTTAGCCACCATTTTTTATGAAATTGTACACAATATACGAATAGTTGTCTAAAATATATGCATGAATAAAATTATTTTGATTACCATTAATGCTTGCTAATGCCATTTCTTACATTTATCTTATAACTATAGGATCTTTTACTAAATCTGGTAATGGTATATTTGCTTTAATTTATTCCAAAGACCCTACTCTAATGTTCATTTCGAAGTAACCATCCCCTACTTCATCAAGACTACTTAAGTTATTTGGAATGTCAGAAGCTACTATTTATTGATCTTGCTTGATTTAGCTTTTCTATTTTGACTTTGACTCCATTAAATTAATAAATAAATACAGCTAATTTATCTCTTAATTACTTAATTCATCCAATCAATTAAGATTGATAATTATTTAAAATAACTTGATATGCTATACTATAAGCTGCTGAAGATCCAAGACCTGCTCCTATAGGGATTTGACTTTCTATATCTATTAGGATTCGAAAATTTTTCCCATCTAGTATATCAGTATTTTAGCTTTCTAAAATATCTAAAGCTATAAAACTAGCTAACTTTTCTTCTTTGGTGATTTCTTAATTTTATATATTTTATTGATGTAATTCAAGATCATTAAGTCTTAAAAATTTTATGTTTTAAATGAGTTTTTCAGCTGAATTTATTACTAATTCAATTTATGGGGCGTCTTGTGAAGTTATTTCTGTTTTATAGATTTTGACTGAAGATTTGGTAAATAAGTTTATTGCCATAACTAGAGCAGGTTTTTAATAAACAACTGAATGCTCCCCAGAAATAATAATTTTCCCAGGAGTTTGCACTGTAAATTCATCAATCTTAGATAATTGTGTTTGTTATAAATTCTCCATTTATGCAAATCTAATTAAAAGATGATAATGATTTTACTATTTTTGTTATATTCACTCTTATTGTAAAGATAATTAGTGACAAATGTTCAATATATTGATTTCTGATATAGGAGTTTATATATATTTCAGGATAGCGATAAAAAAAAACTTGCTTTAGTTTCATATGATCAACAACACTTTTTATTTTTCTTTTCCAGTCCTCCACTGGCATTACCTTTAAGCTTTTTCCCTGGGCCTCTCTTATTCAATGCTTCATCAAGTACACTAATTTTATCATTGCCGTCAAATTCCATTTTCATGTCAATATTTTGCTTTGCGATTGAGTTAATTTCATTAACAAGTTTCTAAAAGATTTCATTCACATTCTTGCCTGTTTTAGCGCTGCACTCGTAATAGTACATCTGATTGTCTACAGCATATTATTAAGCGTTATCGTATGAAATTTCTCTGCGATTTTCTTGAGAATCACTTTTATCAAGGTCTTAGGCTGATTTATCTTATGACATCTGACTTGTGCATAGATCAGCCTTATTTCCCACTAATATCTTTACTAGTTTTGATGGAGCATGCTTATTTAGGTCTCCCAGCCAGAAATTCACATTTTTGAATGACTCCTCGTCTGTAAGATCAAAGCACAAGAGTATCCCTGAGACATCTTTGTAATACATGCGAGCAATATGTCTGAATCTCTCCTAACCAGCTGTGTCCCAAACATACAATCTCACATTTTCGACCTCCTTCTGTGACGAATCACCTCTTTGTGATCCCTCTACTTGCAAAGTTTTTACTTTAAAGTCCCAGGCAAGAGTGGGTGCTGTGCCGTTTGTGTCAACGAACATGTTGTCAATAAATCTCTGAATAATTGAGGTTTTTCCAACCATAGAATCTCCTATTAAGATGACCTTGTATTATTTTGCAGCTATGGTTCCTCTTTTAACTCCTGTAGATTATCTTTTGTTCATTTTATTGCAAATTATAATAAGTATGTTAATCAATTATAAATTCAAGATATTTTATAAAATTAACAAATCTTAATTACATTAACTACTTCAATTAATTAATTGCCATATCACAAGTAGGACCCTCCTGCTCCAAACCTTTTATCTAACTGATTCTTATTTATGCTTCCAAAAGCTTTGGAAGAGTCAAGACCACCATACTTCAAATCTTTCTCTCTATCGAAATTCTTTGTCATTCTATCTTGAAGTTTCTCATTCTTTGACCGTTTGTCCTTTGCATTTTTGTCAAACTTCTTTGATTAATGTTACTCTAATAAACTTTTCGTTCTAAATTATGAATTGTAAAACCCCATAGATCAAGTAAGACAGAAAAATTGGGGTTAAGAACAATTAAATTAAAAAATATTTATTATTGGCGTATAATTATAATGTTTGGGCGAATTATCAAAACTATTGGCTCTATTAATTGTCCTTATAAAATAATCCAATCAGGGTGTGTAAATTTGATTTTAACCTAATTATGTTTATTTTCAGCCAATAATTATTAATTAGTAATCTAATTGTTGTTAACTCCTATTCTCGTGTCTTAATTGATCTATATGGTTTTACTCATCCATATAATCTCTGATGGCTTACTGCCTTTCCAGTTCTTCATCTTCATTAAGCTTTTTGTCAATAACTCCGAGATACTTTTTGGGATCAATTTCGTGATCTTATGCATTCAAAACCCCAAAACCCCTTAATGAGGTTTATAAGTGCTTTTGATTTGTAGGGAATTTGTTAGGGGTTGGGGTTATTAATTAAATGCGAGACTAAAATTACAAGCTTTTGGGGATTATTTATGATAAAGAGTATATAGATTTAGTGTTTAATCTGCGTTATGGATGTGATATATACAGTTAATAACTCAAACCAGTACTGAACTATAAGTCTATTGCACTGCTCTTAAAGCGTAGTCCCTCAACTGTTCGATCCCACTGCCTTATAGCAGTATAACTAAAGCAATAATAGCTGAACTCTATGCCTAAGAGGAAGTCAAAGTTTCTATAAAAGCATATTGACTATCTTATTAATGAAAAAACTTTGAAGTATTGGGCTCACTTCTCTCTCGACTAACGATCTATTATGTTTTATCGCCAGTTCCCTGAGTTGAAGATCTCCGCATAGTCTGTTGCAAACATTTATAAACGAAACGGTATCTCTTACGAAGGTGTAAATCGTATCAAGAGAGTAATTGATTTCACTCTGCCATTTTACAACAACAACTTAAATTATATTTATAATTAAATGCAGAGAGCCTAATAGAATAATATTAAGTTTATTCATGCTGACGAGGCTGTTTACCTTCAACACTCTCATCTAGAAATCTTGGTATAAGAGGTATAGTAATATAGAAGTATATGACTAGAAAGTCAAGGTATAAACAATGGCAATTCTTGGAGGTATTAGCGAGGATGCTGGTTTAGAAACTTATGTTATTCATCCTCGCTCTATAAAGACACAGCAGTATATTAAGTTCTTAGAGCAGCTGAGAGAGAAGTGCCGTGAATAAGAGATTATACTATTCGTTGATAATCTTTCAGTTCATAAAGACAAAAGAAACAAGGAAAAGTTATGAACAACTAAGAATAACACCAGTGTTCAACTTGCCTTACAGCCCATTGTTTAATGGAATTGAATTCTACTGGGGTATACTAAAAGGTCATTATAAGAAACTGCTGCTATAGCATCTAATGCATGACTTACCTATCGATACAGTAGACTTTATTAAAAGCTCAGCGAAGAGAGTAGATAATTTGTTGGCTTAAAAGTGTGCTAAAGAAGGAGAGTGAATGTATATAAATAAGTTTTGTTGTTAAGTTAATGAATATATAAGTCACATTTTAAATTCTTTAGAGGAGCTGGCTTCTCTTTCTTTTCTTCTATTTCTTGCTTCCTTCCTCCTAAGTTTCTTCTCTTGCTGCCAGCTCCTGCATCTATGTTCATTGACTCTGGAGGCTAAATATTTGAATAAAGTCTCTTGCTAACTTCATTTTTTGTCTGCGACTTTCGCTCTCTGTTAAGCTTGCTCTATTCCTTCATCAAGAAGATGCCAGTTCCAGATTTTTCTAAAGAGTTAAGCTATAAATCTTATTTGAAATATAAGGGTGCTTCTGCAGCTCTGATAGCCGGCTCTCACTTATCTTGATCCCTTTTTGTCCTTATCTTCTGAAGAGATGCTGTACCTTTTCTTATGAGATTCTTGAATAATTTCTTTCAGGTAATCACCTTTAATTGTTGCAAGTATGCCAAAGAAATAGTTTCTTTCAGGTAGTTATTTTACAACTGTTTCTTAGTAGGCAGGTACAGCGGAACCTCTGGGTCGTTCATAGCATCATCATATAAGTTAGTCACTGAGATTTCTGGATAGTTTTGAATCTCTGCAAACTTTACATCTTAAGTTTTCATGCTTTCTTCTCTTCGCAGAGTATCGCCCTTAGAAATGAAATTTTGGTACCTTCCATCGTTGGCAAGAACAAACCAACTACATAATCAAGATGAGTTACTATGAGTTTAATACCTTGCTGCACCAGGTAGCGGTGCAAATCCTCCTTGCTTCTAAATCTCTGAATCAATTCTTGTGCTTGCACTCTTTTCATTGCATCATTCATTGACTCCATCTTGTTTACAGATCTAAGAAATGATATTCAAATTTAAGTTTATTGATTTCAATTATATACCTCTGTAAGACTTATTATTAAATATGGGCATCCTTTAGTAGGTCAACCTCTAAGAAGGATATGGAGAAGGTTTTGAGAACTGGTTTCAAGCTTGAGAGATTGATATCAATTTCTACTGTTATAGTTCCATATTTTTAAATTTAAATTGGTACGTACTTAATTAGGAGCATCTCTTAAAATGCTAGTACTTAATTAGGAGCATTAATTAAAGCTAGTACTTAATTAGGAGCACCCTAATTTTAATCATAAAATCACAAAATACCTCCTAAAGCAGTACGTACTTAATTAGGTGCACCTCCTAAATCGGTACGTACTATAATCAACTTATTATTGAAAGTAAAAATGGTTACTTCCTCACCCATATGTAGAACTGGATCGTCTCTTAACACTCATAATTCTTCTCTCATACTCTAAGAACTTCCCTTGAAACTTGTAGGCTTGCAAAGCTCTCATATAAGCTCTCAGTTATAGAGGCAGTTTTATAATTTTAAATTCAAATTTAAATATGAGCGCTAACATTTTAAGAAAAACAACAGCACTTCCATCAAACTAAATGAGACTTACCTTTGGCAGCAATAAAGAAGTGTGATAGCTGTGAGATGAACTCTCATAAAGAACTACCAGAGCTATCACTTGAGGTCTCTGTTATTAAAATAGAAATTAATAATAGAAAATAAATGGCAAACAAGTGTGTGGGAGACAGAGAGGAGGAGAAAGGTATGAATGAAATTCCTATACAAACTGAAGAAGTAGAAGTATACTTTTGTGAGAAGTGTGAGAGAGACTTCGCTCATAAATCTAGTTGGTATAGGCATATGAAAGAGCTAGAGAAGCCAAGCCAACAGTATACTTAAAGCACGATAAAATCGACGGAAAGTATGATTGCTTCGAGTGCCATAAGCAGTATGCTCATACTAGAGATTTAAGGAAGCATCTTTTAAAAGCTCACAAGAAAGATTTAGAGATTGAAAAGCATGAAGATGAATTGAAGCTACTTAACAAAAGAAAAGCAAGAGAATCTTCGAAAATGGTAGAGCTCGAACAAGCTTGTGAATCAGAATATGTGAGGAAATCACGCAACCTACTAGCATCTGAAATCACAAAGATTATGATTAAAATTCAATATAAAAAGATTCCAGTTCTTGCCTAAGTTGACCTAGACACTTCACTTTAAAGCTACCTTATATTAGAAGACTCCTTTGATAAGAAAGTTATCAATGATCATCAGTATGCATACAAGGTGTATCCCTTCAACTATCTCTTAAGTGATGATAAATATTAGATGGAGTTCACAAATGAGTATCAAGTACTCACTCAAGCAAAGTTTAAAGAGTGTAGTTACTTAATCAAGCTAGATGCTGTTCTCCTTGCGAAGGATCATGTTGCTTTCAGACTCCCACTCTATGAAATGACCCTCAGAGATTTTATTACTGATCAAAGGAATCATAAGTAGCTTGCTTTGATAGCAACTTAAACCTTACAAGGTATAAAAGAGCTACATAAGTTAGGCTTTGTTCATAGAGATTTGAAACCAGAGAATATCATGATAAACTTCTCACCTGTAAGAGTGACAATTATTGACTTCAACAGAGCTTTAAGGGTAGAAGTATCAAGGCTAGAAAGTGTTATGGGAACTCCAGGCTATTATCCTGAAAGAGAAGACTGGAGAGATGGAGACTATCAATGGGATGTGTGGGCTTTAGCAGCAATAATAATAGAGTGCGACATGCCTCGGAATGATTACTACTCTACAAGGTGTGAGAAAGATGCTAAGTAAAGAATCAAGTAATTTATAGACAAAAACAGAGTATCTCAATCATTAAAATAAATGGCAGAATCAATAATCTTAAAACCAAACTCTAGATCAGACATAACATTAGAGAAGATAGAGTTGTGGTTAAGTAAAATAAACTTCAGACCTCTCCCACATGATCCAAAAGTGCATTTTGAGTGATTAAATTAAATACATTTACTATAAATTTCACATTAAAACCTATTAATAACCCCAACCCCTAACAAATTCCCTACAAATCAAAGCACTTATAAACCTCATTAAGGGGTTTTGGGGTTTTGAATGCCATGAACACAAAAGCCCATGTCTACCTTCAGAATGCCTTTGCTAGTAAAATTTATATCAGAAACTATGGTCTTATGCTGTTCTTTCACCCTATTCCTCCTTTAACATTTTTATTAAATAACTTTACAAATCATTTAAATTTTATTTCAAAATATGGAAAGCAGAGCTGTTTAAATAAATTTAAACATTTAATTATATAATTTTTTTAGCAAGTATTCAAATTTTATTTAAGAAAATCTCTGCTATTTATAAATTCAGATTATACTGTTATAACTGTGAGTGTAATTAAAAAAGACAATTTTAATAATAAGCTAGTACAAAATGAAGATAGTTTAAAGTTTTTAGTGAAATTTTACATGAAATAATATAAAGAATTTCATTTTCCAAAAGCTTTATAAATTGCTAATAGTATTTTCGATAATAGCTCTTTAAACATCTTTAGCATTAATACTATCTATAAATATGATGTAATCCCGTTAGAATTAAAATAAAAAAGTTAAATTAATTTTAATTGAAACGTTTAGAATTATAATTTTAACTTTAACTTTATTAATTTTTGTTTATTAATTGATAATTTTTATATATTATTAAATTATAATTATATTCTTTGGTAAATGATATGGTTGGTTAATTTAATGATAATTTGAGATATTTTTATTGAAGTGGAATAAAGGTAGAAAGTATCAGACTTACCTTATCTTCAAGTGTCTTCGCTCGTGATCACAAAGATTCCCTGACGAGCTGAAACTTTTATTACAATATTTGCAGATGTATGGTTTTTCCCCAGAATGCACTCTTAAATGAAGTTTTAAATTACCTCTCTCAGCAAATTTAATATATAAATTAAAAAAATCAAATTAAAAAGTATTGATGATGTGCATTTATCATTTATAAAATTATGAATGATATTTTTTATATATATTTATAGATTAATTTCTTTAAACATCCTTAGATAGGGCAGTACTATTATAAAAATAAATTTATTCTTAAATATCCTTTGTTTTTTTAAAATTTTGTATTTTAATATTTTATTTTTTTAATAAAAAATTTAATTAATTTCTTATTTATTTCTATTTACAGAATTTTATTTTCATTTTTATTCTAATTATTTAGCTAATTTAACAAAACAAAAATTACATAACTTATAATATATTCAAATTTTTTTCCTTAAATTAATTTTTCACTTTTTATCATTTATTTACTTACATTCATTTGCGCGATAAAATCCCCAAAGCCCTTTCAACAGTTTATACGTTGATTATTTTATCGGTTAATTTGGGTTTAATGATTTTTTCAGACTTATTATATATCTGACTAATAAAAATTATTAGATAACGTATGAAATGAAGGTTATATTCTTAAAAATAGTATGCTTATTTATTCCAGTAGGTAAATTTTAAGGTCTTTAAATTGCTAATTCGATTAATTATCAATTCTGCTAAAATTCATTATTAAAGAAAAATACTACCTTCCCCTTTTCTTTATTTTCATAATTAGATGTACAGATTTAGTTTTTATTATTTTAAATTATCCCTTGATAAATTGAACTTATTAAATATCTTATATTAATATTAAGTTCAATTGTAATTTAAAATTAAATAGAATTTAAATTTATATGGATTATACTTAGAAACAGATATATTCCCCATAAAATTTAATAGAAGAGGTTTATCACTAAGTTTTTTGGTAGTAAGGAATATCCATTATCTTGTATTATCAATTTATAATTAATTTCTCTTTTCATAATAAAGTTATTAAGTATGATATTCTTGTTCCTCTTGTGTAACCGAAAACAATTTAAAGAAGATAATCTAAATTAATAATCCTTCATTATCATAAATTTTATAAATTGAAAAAGAATTGGGATGGAAAGATTACTTTAGTTTTAAATGATTGATATTTTGGAAATCAATAATCTAAAAAATTTATTCATAAATTAAAAAAAATTATGTAGGTGTAATAGAGCTCATCTGATAATAATAATAATAATTAGATCGCATCGAGGTCTCTAGGACCCCTGATCTTAAATACATGGTAATATCAAGGGTCAAGCCCTTTTATAGTGATTAATCACAATTACTAATTGAGTATTAAAATAGACTTCAATCTCAAATTTCTTCTATGTCACCGTCTCTGAGGTTTTTCATCATCTTGTCAAGTCTCTTGTTTTCTCTTCTCTTTCAGAGTCTCTTTTTTTTTATTGGAATTCAAGTTTTTCTTGAGATGATTATCAAAAGGTGAGGCTCCAATCTTAGAATTAATCACTTATTTTTTTAGATTGGTAAGAAGTGCTCTCTCTTATTTACTTCTCATTTCTATATCAAGTTCATATAATTACTTGAGTTGGTTGAGCATAGTAATTTAAGTTTGTGTGAGAATATGTTATGGGTTTAGATTGAGTTGTTAAACATCAATCAGTTTTTGAAGCATTTAAAATCTTATCTCATTGTTTCAAACTTTTAGAATTTACTGAGCAATAGTTTTGCTTATACATCTTAAGGTATCATCAGTAATGTTAGCTCTATGTCGACCTTCTATTTTATAGTTCTGTTGAATTATTGGTCAAAATCTGATCAGTTTCTGGTGTAGTTGCTGGTCGTGACAAATTTTCAAGTTGCCTATTTAGTACACCTTGGGTCTAGCCGAAGAAAATGGAAGATTCTTAGATTGATGAAAAAAGGAAGTTCGGTTAAGCTTTTTCACTTTCAAGATCTGTTTAGTTCTTTAGTTTTGGTAGCTCGAATTCTTCTTTATTAGTTGCCCTGCCACTTGATTTGATTGAATTGCTTACTACTTTGTCTCTTATTTGACTTTAAGTATTTTGTTAAAAAGGTTTTTACTCAGTCTCTAGTGGAGTTTTTAGTAGCTCTTCCCTGCTTAATTAATGGGGTTTTGTTTTAGGGGTTTCTGGGCTTTGGTGAAAGAGAAGTAAACTTAAAATTAGTCTTTAGGAGTATTCCAAGATAGTCATATTAAGTCTAAGCGTCTACTTGGTATCTAAGAAAATTTTCTCTTTGTTGTTAAATTTATTAAAGTTCTTAATGAATTGTTTTATCAACAAAGTAGGAGAAGTTGCCTTAGTCTAAAAATGTGTTGGACATTTTCAGAGTTAACTATTTTGATGTTAACTAAGAAAAGTTGAATATCAATTGTTCTAGTTGATGTGTTGACTATTAAAGTCCTGTTCTTTCTCTAGTAGATTTTTAGAGGTATCCCATTGTTAGCCATGCATAGCATAGTAGTACTTTAAATAGTTTTAGTTTTTAAGAGTAGTTTTTTCTGACTCTTCTTGTGCCATGACTGTGTCACCGTCGTTGAAGATTTAGTTTTAGTACTAAATAGCAGTTAATAGTGTTTTGTTATCTTAAGATTTAAGGTAAGTTAAATCTGAATCTTTTAAGACATTATTCTGTCTATTGGTAATTTCGGACTGTTGATGTCCTAAGGGAGACCTTTTTTGGGCATCAAACGTATAGGCAAACCCGTGTATTAAACTGCCTTGTTGGTGTAGTATGTCATTTCTGATTTATCGTTACTACGGTAACAAGTTTAATTGCATTTTAATAATTAATTTAGCTCATCTGATCAATTTTCATAAGCCAATCTAAACTCAATCGAAAAAATATATAAAGAGTTATTATATAACTCTTAACTTATATGTGCTGAATATATTAAAAGGAAGTTATTTACATGGTTAATTACTTAATATTTGAGCCTTTATACCAAATGAAAAAAATCTTTTTTTCTATTAAAAAATCTATAATATTTACAAAATTAAATTAGTTTTCCTTAAAATCTTTTGGTTTTAAATAAAAGTTACGTTTTAGATGGAATGTTTATTTATGCATTTCAATTTTAAATAAAAAAAATTAAACACTATATTGAAAATCTCTGAATATAAATATAAATGATTAAATTTATAATTTTTTAAAAAAAAAAATAATTAGTGAGTAATCTAAAATATAAAATATATAATAATAGGCAATTTATTCATTTTTATGGATAATAATACTTCTTTAAATTTACTTAGTAATTTTATTAAAGTTTTTCAAGTAAATTATACTTAAAAAAATGAGAATAATATACAAAAATATGTTTATGACAAAAATTAAAGAAAAAAAGTACTTTAAGTGGATAAATTATTGATTATTTTAATTATATGTTAGATCTGGATATTTTAAAGCAATAAACAATAAATACTATTAAATGCATTAAAAAATAAATTATAATAATTAATTAAACTTGTATATTATTCGATTTTCAGCCAAGAATATAATTTTCTGCAATTTTTCATAATTATAATTAGGCTTTCAATTATTTATTATACATATCAAGGCGGTGATATCGAACATAAGACTTTTAGCATCCTTAGTAATTGCAAAAAAAATTCTTCTTCACTTATATTTATAATAAAATATAATAAGTGGAATAAATCAATTATTTTAATAGAAATATATCTTAATTTTATTATGAACAATTAATTTTATAATCACTTGATTTTTTCTCAATTCATTTTGATTTTAAGACCTCGAGTTGTTATCATTTGTACTCTAATCTTGAAGAAAGTTTTATAAATTATCGCTTTCTACAGCTACAGCTTACATGGTATATTTTTTAGTATAATTATTATTTATTAATCATAAATAAAATAGTATTATAATTTGATTGAATATTCTTTATAATTTATAAAATAATTTCAAAAAAATTAAACAATCCTAGTCTTAAAATTTATATACATATATAAGTTTTTGTAAGATTTACTAATACTTAAAATATAACATAGATTCATTTAGTAATGAACAAATTTATTATTTTTATAATTGCAAAATATAATATAGCTTATTAAACTAAGATAATAATGTGTGTAATTTAAATAAAAATAAAAATAACCATTCAAATATTCTTAAATTTAGTTATAAATCAAATTAAACAATAATAAAAGTTAATAATCTACTAACTTATTTTTAATTGAAATATTAATAAAAAAGTATTAGGATATAAACTGATATTAATAAATTAATTTAATAAATTGCTAGGAAAAATTAAAATATAACTTTAAAATCTTTAATTAAATAAATTATCACGAACTTGAAATCTATTTTAAAAAGTAAAGTAGGTTATTGGGCTGTTATTCAAAATTATTGATTTTTCATTAGAGTTTTTAAACAATTTTTTAGTAATTAAATCATACTTAATTTATGATAAAATAAGATCATATTTGTATTAATAGATGCCAAGTTGGCAATTTAATAATAAATATTGAAGTTTATTATAATTTTGTGATAATTTTTAAAAAAGATTTTTTAAAAATTATAAATTATATTTATATTAACATCAAATTGTAAAAAACTATAAAATTAAAATATTTAAATTAAATAAGATATGTTCAGATAATATTTTATTTACTTTATCAATTCATTTAGATTTAAAATATTTCCTCACTTAAATTTTTTTAAAAAAATTAATTATTGAAGAAATTTAATAAAATTTAAATTATTTTTTCTTTTATAATTAATAAACAAATTGTAAAACAATTCATAAATTGATTAAACAAATTCATTTTGTATTGAATTGATAATTATTTTTATAAATTTTGAATTTATTATAATATTACCAATATTTAATTTTAAATTGAATAATTTATTTTCTTCACAAAACTTGATAATGACTAAAATTTGTGAAATAGCAACTTTAAAAAGAAATTTTTTATACTTTTAACCCTAAAATCTATGTATAATTAATATTAAAGATTGATTTATTTCTGTTTTTCAATTAAATATATACGTTGATTAATACAAATAATTAAGTTATATTGATATTATATCAATAATTATAAAAAATATCATAATAAATAATAATTCTATAATAAACGATTAAATATTAATAATCATGGAGAACAACCCATTTTTGAAAATAAATATATGAAGAAACTTATTTTAAGAAATTTAAAGTATAATATAAAGTTTTCTTAGTCAAAAGAATTTATTTTAAGTTAATTGATTTTATAATGAATAATTCCATTTGATTTGATTACACTTCTTAAAAGTTCAATCTTTAAATTGAATATTTGATTTTAAATATATATACCTTGCAAATTTAATAATACATATATTTATAAAAGTATATTTATTTTTTCTCAAATATCTAGAATAATGATGAAATTATTATAAATAGAAATTGTTCTATTATTTATAAATCAAACAGTTTATATAACTATTTGATTTGTATTTAACTTTTGATTTAATGATCCTATATTGTAGGAATACATTCGATTTGGGAAAACGAATTTAAATTAAATTAATTAAATATTAAAATCATGGCAGCTATCAAAACCAAAGTGACTCAAAATTAAAAAATAAATGGATTCTACGGTAGATCCCGCAATTTTAGCTGGACTTTATTATTGGCAATATTCCTGAATCATCCCAGGAAGCGAGATATTTTGATTTTGAGCTAACTCCCAAAAATAGTATAATGGGTTTTTCTCGCTTGGGCGATGAGATAAATTCATTATAGCAATAACAACCACCGTCTCATTTTTAATGCGCTATCCAGAGAGTATAATATTGTCAGGGTTTGGAGACATTTTCCAAAAACATAACTGAAGGTAATTAATTATTAATTAATTTTAATTTTAATTCATTTTCCCAAATCGAATGTATTCCTACAATAGTATAATTAATGGGAATTTACTTTAATGATTTAAATAATAATAAGAATATTTTAATTCACAATTTTTAATAAATTAAAAATTTAGATTCAAGGATATCAAATTAAAAAACAGCTTATTTAACTAAAACAAGTGAATAGTTCATCAATACAATTTTAGATTACTAATCCCTTTAAATCATACCTAATTTGTGAAACTCTATGATCCAAGGTTTAGTTTATATTAATATGAATACAATTTACAAATGATTTCTCTATAAGTATTAAATCTCAAAGGGGTATTTTAAAGACTGGTAGTTCGAAAGCTAATAATATTTGCCAAGGAGGATAACATATAACTTTGTTAAGCATATTTAAATCTCATTGAAATTTGAATGTGGGATTCAAAATCCCAAAACCCTTTCAGTAGTTTGATTGATAAAAGTAGACTATTAGTGCATACTTTAGTAGGGTTTAGGCAGGAGTTTAATATTAGTAATTTAAGTGAGCATATGCGAGGTTTGGGGTCTGTTTATGACAATGAGTATATAAATTTATTGTTTAAGTTGCGATATGTATGTAATGAATATAGTGAATAACTCAAGCTTATTCTTAATTACACATCAATAGCAAGGCTCCTCCATAAATCTCCAGCAACTGTGAGGTCTCACTGTCTATTAGCATGAATTTAAAGAGATAGCATCTTAATTCTAAGCTTAAGAGACCTTTAAAGTTCTATTAGTATCTGTTGACTTTCTTATTAATGATAAGACTCTTAAATACTGGGATCATTTCTCTCAAGCCTAGAGGGCTGTGATGTTTCATCGCCAATTTCCTGAGCTTCACATCTCTGCTATAATCCATAGCTAATATCTATAAAAAGAATGGAATATCTTACAAGACAGTCAATCGCATTAAGAGAGTGATTGACTTTAATGTTCCATTTTATAAGAATAATTTAAATTATATATTCGATTAAATGCAGAGGTCTTAAGAGCATAATTTATAGTTCATAAACGCTGATGAAGCTGTATTTACATTCAATACCTTTATATCAAGGTCTTGGTACAAGAGGTATAGCAATATAGAAGTTTATGATCAAAAGGTTAAGGTGTAAACTTATTCAATCCTTGGTGGAATCAGTGAAGATAGTGTCCTCGAGACTTATGTTATCCACCCTCTCTCTATAAAGTCTGAATAATATATTAAGTTCTTACAATAACTCAGAGACAAATACGCTGACTAAGAGATTATTCTGTTCGTTGATAACTTATTAGTTCATAAAACTAAAGACTCAATGAAGGAATATGGAAGGCTGAACATAACACGTGTATTTAATGTTCTTTACAGCCCTTAGTTTAATTGAATTGAATTATATTGGGGGTTATTGAAAGCACACTACAAGAAACTTTTACTCTATCACTTGATGCACGACTTGAAGATAGATATAGTCGGTTTTATAATGTGTGCTGCTAAAAGAGTCAGCGAAGATAAAGCAAAAGTATGCGCGAGAGAAGGAAGAATGAATGTTTATAAATAAGTTTAAGATTTAAATGAATGAACAAGTTCACATATTAAATTAACCAAGAAAGAGATTTGGCTTCTCTTTCTTTTCTTCCTCTTAAGGCTTGCTTGGGCCTATGTTTCTTCTCTAAGTGCCAGCTCCTGCATCTATGTTCATCTCGTCTGGCTTTTAGAAATCTTTGAAGAGTCTCTTACTCAATTCATGCTTTACTTGAGACTTTCTCTCTCTGTTTAATTTGCTGAGCTCTTTCATCAAGTAAATAGCAGTGCAATTCTTGACTGTAAATTTATGGATGACATTAAAAAAGATCTTTAAAGCCAGATTTTTCATTAAGGTTAGAAGACTAAGCTTACTTGAGATGAAAGGATGCTTTTAAAGTTCCTACAGCCAGGTATCACTTATTTTAATACCTTGCTTCTCTTTTCTTCAGGAGAGATGCTGTATCGTTTATTGTGAGCTTCTTAAATAACTTCATTTAAGTACTCAGGTTTCAGAGTTGCAAGAACACCAAAGAAGAAGTTTCTCTCTGGCAACTTATTAGAGAGCTGTAGCTTTGATGGAAGGTAGAGAGCTACGTCCGGATCACTCATAGCATCGTCATATAGGTTTGTCACTGATATTTCAGGGTAGTTAGGTATCTCTATCATCCTAATTTCATTAGACTTAAAAGCTTTTTTCTCTTCACTCAGTAAGGCTTTTAAGAATGAGATTTTAGTTCCCTCCTAAGTCGGCAAGAACAATCCAACTATAATGGATTTATTAATCTTACTTAAGAACTTACCTTGCTATACCAAATATCTATAAAGGTCCTCTTTACTTCGAAATTTTCCTATTAAATCTTGAGATTAAATTCTCTTCATTGCATCATTCATAGGGTCCATCTTGCTTCCTCTTTCTAGAAATGTTAATAAAAATTTAAATTATGGATATCCATTCTAAGTTTATTAAAATCTTACTATTGAATAGGGATGGCCTACTAGAGGTAAACCTTGAAAAGAAATACGGAGAAGCATTGAAAAACTTGCTCCAAGTTTCACAGATTGATTTCAATTTTTATCAAACTTTCTCCATTAAATTGCTCCTAATAATGTTTAATTATTTTAGGAGGTCCTCCAAATTAAATTCAAACCTTATTAGGAGTTAAATTTTAAGGTTAAAACTTAATTAGAGCTTATTAAATATAAAAATACTTAATAATTTTACCTCCAAATTAAGTTCAAACTTGATTTGGAGGATCTCCTAGAGAAACAAAACTTCATTAGAGTATTTCAATTTATTAAAATGTATGAAATTCTCATAAAATATGTTAACTGACAATTTTTTATGGTTAGTTAATTTTCTTAACTCTCAGCATAGAATCTACCAGAGTGTCTTATACTCGACTATATAAGTTTATCTAGGTAGATTTTATCATTATTATAATAAAATATATCAGAAAACTAAAATGAGCGCTAACCTTTTGAGAAGAGCGGCATTACTTGAGTAAAATAAATAAAAGTTATCATTCCAGCAACCAAGAAAAGTAGAGACCAGAGACGCTTGTACTCAGTGGGAGCCTACTTATGACAACTTTGACAAGTTTAGCTTTGAGATTTAAATATAAGTTAAGTAGGAGGTCATCTTAGAAGTTGTGTAAATTGAGGAGGAGGTTAAACATCACGCCATAGAGCATTAATAAATACCAGCCAAAGTTGACTATTAATGCAAAGACTCCAATAAAGTTTTCCCTTACAAGTCAACTTATAAGAGACAGTTGAGAGATATACACAACGATATGCCAAGGTTATATGTCAAGCATTAAGAGAAAGATGGGAAGTATGTCTGTGAGTTCTGTGAGAAGCCATATCTCATACAAGAAACCTCAAAGTGCACTTAAAGAAAGCACAATTAAAGTTTTGTCTTTATTCATGAACCTGCAGGGAATAGATTCCTCTAAAAGAGAAGATTAAGAAACGCAGTGGAGTCTCTTAGAGTTGAAGTCTAGAAGTAAGTTAAAATGAAGAAAGCAGTCAAGAACTTTCCAGTCTCTGATATCAATAAATTCATGGTTAAAATAGAGGCAATGAAGATTCCTATATTAAAGATTATTGACTTAGATTCTTGCCTAGAAAGCTACCTCACTCTTGAAGAGAAATATAGAAGAGTGTCATTACTGATGACTAATATGCTTATAAGATATATCCATTCAATTACTTCCTTGCTGATGACAAGTTCCAAACGGAATTTGCTAATGAGTATTATGCTCTTTAAAAGGCAAAGTTTAATGAGTGCAGGCTTATCATCTAGCTTGATGCTATTTTACTTGGTAAAGATTATGTAGCCTTCAGGCTTCCTTTATTAGAAATGGCTTACATAGAATTCTTATCTGACAATAGATGCCAGATATAAATTAGCTAGATAGTATAGCAAATAGTTGAAGGGATTGAAGAGCTTCGCTAGCTAGTTTATATTCATAGAGACTTAAAGCCAGAGAGCATCATGATGAACTTTCACACTCTTAGAGTTTATATTATTGACTTCAACAGAGCTCAAAGAGTGCAAGCCTCTGCATAAGGAAATGTATACGGTACTCAGGGATATTTCCCAGAGAGAGGACTGGAGAGATGGAGACACTTAATGGGATATCTGGGCTTAGCAGTAATAATAATAGAGAGCGACATGCCAAGAAACGATTACTTTAGCTGCATGAGTGAGAGAGATTCTAAGCAGAGAATCAAACAACATCTCGATAAAAAAAAATAAATGGAGGTCTCAGAGAACTTGCATACTCAACTATTATCAAGCAAAGCTAAGAGAATTAAAAAACAATAGAAACAATAAAACATCAACTTAGAAAGATAAAATTCAGAGAACTGCCACATGACTCTAAGCTTATGTTTGTGTGAAATATTTTAAAACCTCGCTTGTTATACTCACTTAAAATACTAATATTTAAACATTAAACCGCTACATAAACCCTACTAAAACCCCCTAATAAAGTATGCACTAATAGTCTACTTTTATCAATCAAAAACTCAATCAAACTACTGAAAGGGTTTTGGGGTTTTGATTATGTATATGCAAACAAATATGATATTTTTGTTTTAATTTTGATATTATATACAGCATAATACTCAAATAATAAAAATAATTTTGAATTAAGAATTTTAATTTCAATAATTCTAAATTATCTGTAGTGTGCTCTCTGAATCACAATATTATTTTAATAAATTAATTAGTTAATAACAATATAATGAAGTAATTAATAATTATAGGATATAAATAAAAATATACTCAATGGTTGCTTGTTAGAAGATATATGAATTTTTATGTTTTTTATTAAAATTATAGATTTATTAGAAAATTGAAGATTCAAATTTTATATAAAATTTCAAATTAATATTAAAAACAAACATTTAAAAATATTTAATTTTGATAAAAATAAAAGTAATTATTTTAATTATTTGAAAATATAAATTACCTTAATCATTTATTACACTTTAAAAATAATTTAGCTTAATTCATCATTAACTATAAAGTTACAAAATATTTATAATATTAAACAATATTTTATAACAACATATATTTTCATTTCATAAATTATTTTACAAATATCTAAAAATGTAATTATTACTTTTTGTAGATATAAATGTCCCTTAGTAATAATTTATGTTAAATATATATTTCAGGCTTAATTAATTTTATAAATATTATTATTATTACTATTATTTTATACTTAAATTATACTGCCTCTTAAGACAGCCATTTCATACATTTAATTTATTTAGGATTGAAACAACTAAAAATACAATTAATTTTTAAAAAGTAAATGTAATTTGATTCGTGGTGATCCTATTTAGTTACAGTTAAGTCTTTAATTTTAATGCAATTATATTATCCGATTAGGCTTTTAATAGTATTTTTAATTATTATTAATTAATTATAACCAATTTTAACATGGAAATTGGACAGTTAGCTGTAGTTGTTTTAAAAAAATTAAAAAATACCTTTGAAACTAAAAATTGCACAGTTTTAGAAGTATTGTTGTTTTCCAAAAATAAATGGCACACAAATTTAATTAGCGTAATTATTTAAATATTAATAATTATTTACTTTAATCGTGCGTTTGAATTAGAATTCAATTTCACATGTTGAATGACATCCACTTAATATATTTTGGCTCGGGTCTTCACATCCTCGTCCGTGTTTTCTACCACTGTCTTATCATCCATCATCAAATCTGAGTCCGATCTTAAATTGGTCTTTATCAAGAGTAAATTTCTAGTTAAACTTTACAAAAGAGGAACTTATCATCTCATTTGATCATTTCCTCTGTGAAATTCGCAGTCAAAATCCAAGAACCCTCTCAGAAGTTTGATTGAGTTTTTTTATTGATAAAAGTAGACTATTAGTGCAAACTTTATTAGGGTTTTAATAGGGTTTATGTAGGGGTTTAATGTTTAAATATTAGTAATTTAAGTGAGAAAAACAAGCAAGTTTTTTAAAGATTTCACAAAAACATTAGCTTAGAGTCATGCGGCAGTTGTCTGAATTTTAACTTTCTAAGTTGATGTTTGATCGTTTCTATTGATTGTTAATTTTCTTAGTTTGGCTTGATAATAGTTGAGTATGCAAATTCTCTGAGACCTCCATTTATTTTATTTTTATCGAGATTTTTTTTGATTCTCTGCTTAGAATCTCTCTCACCCCTGCAGCTAAAGTAATCGTTTCTTGGCATGTCACTCTCATTATTATTACTGCTAGAGCCCAGATATCCCATTAAGTGTCTCCATCTCTCCAATCCTCTCTCTGGGAAAAATCCAGGAGTTGCGTAAACATTTCCTTATGCAGAGGCTTCCACTCTTTGAGCTGAAGTCAATAATATAAACTCTAAGAGGCTGAAAGTTCATCATGATGTTCTCTGGCTTTAAGTCTCTATGAACATAACCTAGCTTGTGAAGCTCTTCAATCCCCTCCCCTATCTGCTATACTATCAAGCTAATTTATCTCTGACATCTATTGTCAGATAAGAATTCTCTGTAAGTCATTTCAAGTAAAGGAAGCTTGATGGCTACGTATGATCTTTACCAAGTAAAATAGCATCAAGCTAGATGATATGCCTGCACTCATTTAACTTTGCCTTTTAAAGAGCATAATACTCATTAGCAAATTCCGTTTGGAACTTGTCATCAGCAAGGAAGTAATTGAATGGATATATCTTATAAGCATATTAGTCATCAGTAATGACACTCTTCTATATTTCTCTTCAAGAGTGAGGTAGCTTTCTATGCAAGTATCTAAGTCAATAATCTTTAATATGGGAATCTTCATTGCCTCTATTTTAACCATGAATTTATTGATATCAGAGACTTGAAAGTTCTTGACTGCTTTCTTCATTTTAACTTACTTCTACACTTCAACTCTAAGAGACTCCACTGGGTTTCTTGATATTCTCTTT